>MJUU01048431.1:14795-26050 GCA_002080025.1 Modiolus philippinarum | reverse complement strand
AAAAAAAAAGAAAAAAAAAAGCATGAGGTATAATGCAAAAAATACTATAGTAAAATGTCAACATCTTTTGTTGAGCCTACTTCAAACTCTTGAGTTTACAAAAAGTTTCACTTACAACTGAATATCCTAATCTCACCACATCATACTTAAGAGGTAAATGTTTTCGAATCGTAATTTTTTTTTAACTTTCGATTTAACGTGACTGAGTTTACAGACCATATGATCTAGTTTAAAGGATGTTCGTTGGTCAATTTTAATGTATAAATGACTTCACTTAACTGTGATTTTTGGTTGGAAAATTTAAAAGGGAGAAATTTAAGCCAATACAACTGACAGGGTCCTTATGTAATTTTTGAGATACAAGTGCTTCATAATATGGCGGGAAACTGAACGTCCTTTGCATTTTACATAGGTTTACCTTTAGAAATGTTTATTTATTATAATGAATGTCATGATAATGACACCAATTGAATAACATATTGTCAGAATGTTCCGCAAAATGTATAAAGTGAGATAGTGAAAAGCACATCAGGGGTAAGTAGTCAAAACTTTTTAAGTTTTTAGATGGATTTAACCAGATAAGTTAAGAAAAAAAAAACATAAATATTACCAGCAAAAATCCGTAAATCAGTTGTTATTTGTACAATTATTGCCGAGTAAAAGATTCGAAATATTATTTCAAATGTTATGTAAATTATGCCTATGCTTTTTATAGGTCAAGGTGTGCATGATATTATTAGCCATCTTAACATTACTACATCCAATATGTATATGGTTTACAACAAAAAGATTATTAATGGCAAGTAATGAAAAAGGGAGTTGCAATAAAAAGAATACGTTTGTTCTTAGACCAGACAAGACCGAAATAACGAAATTTTGAAAAGCAATATCCAATGGTATGCATAGTGTAAATACAGCATTGTTATTAGCCACAAGGGATATACCCTTCTATAACTTAATTTTAGCGTAAGATGTACGGAAAAAACTGACCATGTTCGATGTGCAGAAAATGATTTTGTAAATGTACGGTGTACGAGAAATAATAAAATAGAATATGATGTACAGAAATTTGCTTTATCAATTTTATTTATAAGCAGTGCATTTGATTAAGGTGCATTATTTTCCCACACATTACAAATCATGGATCAGAGACATTTCAACAAATACGTCTCTGATAAGTTCAACAAAATCGCCAGTGTGTATATTTTTCGGTGCTGACCCGAAAGCCGATTATTTTTTGAACCTTACAATATCTAATTTTTTGTAAATTTTCTTGAAAACTAAGGGGTATCTCCCTCATGCAAAGCTCTGTCCTTAGCTGATTTTGGCTTTACATTTAGATCATATTGGTTATTTTCCTCTTTCAGTTTTTTTAAATATTTTTGGGTTTATGGTCTTCCAAACGTTTAGATTTTATCTGCACTGAAGAGAGATAAGTTGTCGAAATGCGCATATGCAGAAAGTAAATTCACAGTAACTTCGGTATTTAGTCATTTGTTACCACTGGGTCGATGGTACTGCTTGTGGACAGTTAGTCCCCGATGGTATTCACCAGCCCAGTAGTCAGTACTTCGGTGATGACCCGAAAGCAGATTCAATATGGAACATTACAATATCTAAATTTTTGTAACTTTTGTAAAAACTTGAACATATTTGAGTTAATGGTCTTGAAAAACATTGAAGAGACGAAGTTGTCGAAATGCGCATATGCAGAATTTAAATTCAAAGTGACTTCGGTGTTAAGTTATTTATTTATTACCACTTGGTCGATGCCACTGCTGTTCGACTGTTAGTCCCCGAGGATATACACCAGCCCAGTAATTCGGTGTTGACACGAAAGCCGAATAATTTTGGAACTTTACAATATCTAAATTTTCGTAAATTTTAATGAAAACTAAGGAGTATCTCCCTCATGCAACTGATTTTGACTTTACATTTTAATCAAATTGGATTTGTGTTCTCTATCAGTTTTTTAAGCATTTTTGAGTTAAGGGTCTTCCAAATATTTAGATTTTATCTGCACTGAGGAGATATGAGATATCGAAATGCGCATATGCAGAATTCAAATTCACAGTAACTTCGGTATTTGATTATTTGTTACCACTGGGCATCTTCAAAAATGAAGATGGACATATTTCAATACACCCCGAGATATTACTGTATTGACACTTACCCAATTTGACATTACACTGGACTTTTCACTCGCAGTGTTACGGATGCTACATGTGAAGCAGATCGAGTTCCTGGAAGAGATGTAAGTCGAAGTTTTCAATGACTAAGTCCCAAAATGTGCTGCGCAACGATAATGTAATAGGACAGTCGCAACATGCGTGTACGAATTAGTCGGTATACGATCGCTGACAGCCGTGATAAGTCTTCGGCCTAGAGTCCAGAACATCTGTCAACAATTTCGTAATTAAAAAAGATGTACGTAATTCACGGAATGTAACCGAGTGCTTCCAGAAGGCCGCAAAGATGACTTCGGTTTGAATGTCTTTGTTTGAAAACAAGCTGGTAAGAAATATTTTCTTCGGTAGCGAGTTGTCGTCGAGACTGCATAGTTTATGAAGAAAAAGTTATTTCTTTTTCTCAATTTAACTAATAATAGGATGAATATCAAGGATGCTTTCACAGATATCAGACAAGGTATTCGTTTTAAGACGGAGAATATGTTTAGCAATAAAATGGTGAAACGTGTTTAATATGTTAAGATCCGAATTCTTAATATTATTCCACAGTTCACTGCCGTATAATGTAGACGGTAAGACAACTGATTTATAAAGTTTCAACATGAGTTTTTCCCTTTGCGACACGCGTTAGACGTCCTTTAGTGAGACTTGAAATTGAAATTTAACTCGATGCCTAAATGCGTATGACTATCTTGAACCGGAATATGTTCATTTCCAATGAACTAGTCGAAGTTAGGTAGCGGACATCTTGTGTTAAGTGAGAATTGTAGCGCACATGATTTTTGTGCATTAAATTGAAAACGCAATAGAGTGGAGTACTCGTAACAGACACACAGCATGCGTTGGAGGGACGCTGGGGTTATATCGATGCATGATACATCATCAGCCAAGGAGGTAGCACAACTGGAAATATTCATTTTACCCATATTTGTGTTCACCTTTTCAATCTCGTTTAACATGCCATTTATAAAAAAAAGGTAAAGTTAACCAGAAGTACTCCTCCCTGACGAACACCCTCTTTGACATTAAAAAAATCTGACTGACATTGATTTACAATAATTGCACTTTTTGTATAAGGGTGACAATCGTCTATTATACGCCATAATTTGCCATTTACACGATGATTTTTTAAGTTTATACATTAAACCTTTCCTCCACACGGTGTCAAAGGCTAGGCTTTTCTGCTGTCTAAGAAAGCAACGAACACATTGCTTGAACGTTCAATATTATAGTATATTGTTTCTTGGAGGTTAAAGGCAGCGGTCAGACAGCTAAGGCCCTTCTGAAACCCCTGCTTTGTTGGTTAGGGAATAAAAAGTTTACGCCAATCGCGTCCTCTAAACGAGGTTTTAATACTTGTTCAAAAATTTTTAGTACACACGGTAATAAACTAATAGGTCTGTAGCTATCAGTAGATATCTTTAATTTGTTATTGCCTTTATACAAGGGCACAAGCAAACCATATTTCCAATCTATGGGTATTCTCCCAATCCTTATAATTTTGTTAAATAATGAGTTAAAAAAGTCGCGACAGCTTTACCCCCATAAATAATGTGTTCATGTTGGATAGGGTCATACACTATGAAAAAAAAGGACTGCCCATACCAGTGACAGTCTTTTTCTAACTTTCATTAACTAGAAACGTCCTATAAACAACTGTGAATACTAGAAAAGTACTGTTATTGATTGGAACAGTCCTTAAACGTAGTTTGTAGACATACCCATAACTGTGACAAACTGTTAGACACTGTAACAGTAAATGACAGTCAGTTACAGTATTTACCTGTATTGTAAATAACTGTCCCCGCTTGTGACAGTACTTTTTAACCGTTAAAGACTGTCATGCTTGTGGTGAACTGTCCCTGATTGTGACAGTACTTATTTGGCCTAATATGAACTGTCATGTACTGTTACAGGTAATGATAGACGTTTATAGAATTTACATGTACTGACATGCACTGTCCTAAACTGTCACAGTTGATTTTAGGCCATTCCAATTTTGTGGTTAATTTTTGTGTGTTGTCTCAGGTAGAACATGTGTAGAGGTTGTCATTATAGTGGATACCAATATACTTTTATTCATAGATATTGATATGACAAAATTGTAATTTTCTGTAATGTACTGGTTTAATATAACAACACAGTTTTCATGGTTAAAATATTTCTCATGGCGTAGTAAAAATAAATAATTAAAAGGTTTACATGAAACAGAAGATTATAGATTGTTTAAATTTGAATAATCCAATTGAGATTCAAGTGAAAAGACGATCTAAAACAAGAATTCTCTGTTTTTCAATCTAAAAGAAAAAGAATACATTAAGCGATGTTTCAATATTAGCATCCATGAAAATGTGAAATTTCACAATTTGTTACGGACCTGGCCATATGTCTATAGCAATATCCAAATCACTTATCAGTTAACACTTTCTTATACACCAAGTTTGGTGTCCCATAACATTACTAAAATTATTTTTACACAAATTATTATATTAATTTATAGATTATTCATCTTATTTTTTTTTCATCATCTCAAATTCAAACAAAATTCCCAGGCACTATGTTGTGTCCCACGGTAGACAGAGAGTACGTACATGTACCCTCATAAATACTGTATAAAAAGTTTTAAATTTTCCAATATCTTAACAATTGTACACGAAAATGAAATATAATATAATTTTTGTATTCAAAAATCATGTCACTTTTATATAATTTTCGAAATTAAGAGTAACGGTTTCTAAAATCCCATATTTTTATAATTTACCAGTTAATTGAAAAATAAATAAGTGAAACAAGGTAGTTTAATCGGAATACAAGTAAAAAAAATACCTGAATAAACTGTAATTTGTAAATAAGCAGTATTTTCATGCTGAAATTTAAGACCTATTTTAAAATTTTATTTAATGCCCCTACAATATTGTGTGTTTAACATCAGCGATTGTGTAAAATTAAAATGTGCGAAAGCTTGATCCTTCAGAAGAACAAAAATCAATATGTGAATGGTCATCCTGTAAATTGTGTATGTCACGAGTAACTACTGACTTTGGTATGAAATTCAAAAAGTTACATGATGCATGGATTTACAATTTTTCATTTTAAAAAATCGATTCAGTAAGGATCGTGTATACATACTGGTAACACAAGAGACAGGACAAGTAAGTAAGTTTTCAACTTTCACATGTCATCAACTTGTGTACTTACAACAAGGGTACATTCATCCGTTCCAAGTGAAAGTCTATAGATTTACTCAAAACTCAAAATGAATAAAAACTACCCTAAACAAAATTACTATGATGCCTGGCTACAAGGAAGTGTTCTACTTTTTTTGACAGAATACCCATTTTTTAAGCTTTTGAGTGTAAGTGAATATCAACGCATTATAAATGTAATATTATGCGCATGCCAGTGCAAATGGGGGGACGTCTAAACACCAACGTGACAGGACTCCAGAGTGTGTAACATGAAATAGTGTCCACTAAGAAATACTGTTCGCCTTTACAATTGTTACCAATTTGATAAAGTCCGAGGACAGAATAAAACGCTTGTTGATCCTCTCGGACAGCGCACTTAAGACACTTTACCGTTTATTTATGAATAAAAGAAACATATCAAAAGATAGAAAATGTCTCAATGGATATAGGAACTTAATTTTTTGTTCCTTCAAAATACGGTTTTTACTTAATTTTCAACTTCTGTTGGCACGTACCATTCTAAGTAGATCGGTCAAAAGTGACCAGTCCGAATAACAGCTTAATTTACAGCCGGTCAGTGTGTATCATATTGTATAATTACTCAAATCATATCAGGTCAATATCTAACAATTCAAATCAAACTGTTTGATCACATATTTGAAAAGGAAGTATTTATTAAATACTGAAATTCTTAAACTATATGGTTAATATTCATTCTTGAAAATAAAGCTATCTAAAAACAACGGCAGTAGAATACCGAAGGAACAAAGGGGTAAAATTCAGAAAAATCGAAGTCCAAAGACAGGGCAAAAACGAGAACACAGAAAACAATGACGTTAGACACAAAAAGAATGACGCCAGACAGACACAAAGCACAGAACAAGAAACCACAACATTCAGAACAAAGGCACTCACAGTGTGAACTCCAGTGAAACTGAGAGTGACATCAGGTGCTCCGGAAGGGTAAGCATGTCCTGCTCTGTTAACAGCACCCGTCACACTGTGAGTGATTCAATCCGGGAAAATGTCAAAGTCGGTAGTCAAATCCGGGAAGACGTGAATCTAGCTGAAAATGTCCACTTTCATTTGGGATACTGACACGTCATATCTTTCAATGATGCTATGGTGACGGCCATAGAATTTCTTGAGGGATGAATTTAACAAAGGTTGAACAAATCCCTGACTAAGCAGCTTTTGGGACAGTGTTTTTGCTCTGTTCAAAAAATCACTGTACAAACCACAAGCTCGACAGTAACGAATCAACTGTGAAATGTACACGCCATAGGCTGGAGAGTTAGGTTTATCGCTGCTAAGAAAGGGAAAGTTCACAATGGGGAAATTAAAATCATCACGCTTGTCATATAGCTTAGATTTCAAACGTCCATCTTCGTCAATAACAATAAAAGATCTAGGTACGAAGCTGAAGTAGGTGTTTCAGTTGTTTCCTTAATTTCAAGCTCATTTGGATAAATCTGATGTAAATAATCCTTAAATTTAGGATTATTAAGAGAAAGCACATCGTCTATGTAGCGGAAGCTAAAATTAAAGGACTGGGCTAACTGTTTTTGTTTTCTTTGGATAAGCCCTTCTAAAAACTTGGCCTCGTACGAGTAAAGGAAAAGGTCAGCTAAAAGCGGCACACAGTTTGTTCCCATAGGAATCCCTATTGTCTGTAGGAAAACACGACCTCCAAATTCGACAATAATATTGTCGATCAAAAATTCTCACATTTTGATTACGTCAGTCTCGTTGTACTTCTTATTTGAATCGGTGTGGTTCTTAACAAAATATGTCTTGTCTTTCCCTATAACTAAAATAGGTGTATATGCGTTCTCCATTTTTTGTGCAGAAACATTGATGTATTAAATCTGCAATTACTGGTTTCAGTTTATTGTGTGGCAGGGTTGTATAATGTGTAGAAAAGTCAGAAGTTTGAATGCTATGGCAATGGGTAAGACTGGTTGAGGAAAGCTGTTCAAGGAGATCTTTTGAATTTTTAAGAATCCACATTTGATTCACACCGCTTGTGTAGTAAGCTTTATTACAGTAATTTTTCAGGCCATCTCTGACTGCGGTCAACAAAGTAGTGAGTAGCTGAGAAAGAGGTTTAGTGGTGCATCTGGAAGACCCGACAATGAATCTCTGTTTGTATGGATTCTTATGAAGTTTAGGTACCCAGTAAATGTAAGGGAGTTGATTGTTTTCATCATTAGCTTTTATGCCAAATGATGATAACACTGAGTGTGATGTTTTACAATCTCATCCCTCGATATTGTAGTAGGGGTATAAGTAGGGTTTCCAGATGAACTGTCGATGCCCATCTCCTTCACAAGACAGTCGAGATAGTGTTTCTTACACACAAATAGTATGTTGTTAGAAGCTTTGTCTGCAGGGATAATGACGTAATTTTCATGGAGGTTGGACAGAGTTCTTTCTACAAGGGGATCTTCAAATATACTGGGATTTCTGGATTTCATAGCTGTTTTTAGGCGCCGATGCGATTTACAATTAATGACTTAATGGACCTGATCCAGTCGGACAATGTCTCAACGTCCTCTTTCTCTTTCTTTGCCCACTTCCAAGCATAGTCTTCAACTGCATCCATCAAAATCTTGAAGTTGTACTTCCAGTTGATGTGCTAGGGCTCACGAAATTTGGGACCTTTTGAGAAGATATCTCGTAGTTTGAGGTTGTCTACGATATCTAGGTCACCGGTTATAACGTGTCCAGCCGGACTATAATTGAATGGTGAAGAGGAGCAAGCACAATCAGGTGGTTTGGCTTTAAAGTCATCAATTTGGAAGTCACGCAATACCCGTTTGTAATTGAAAATGGAAGTTGCAATTGGTTTAGTATAGGAATATGAGATTAGTGGAACTGATTGATCATTAAAATAAGGAGGAATGTTTGATGTCACTGTTTTGCTATGTAGAATGTTAGCAAGATTTATAGCGTCCAAGCCTTTATTGGCGAATTGAATTTTGATAAATGTCCGGTTATCAGGTTTCTTGGCGGATGTAGTGACAGGCTTGAACAGTCTGTGGTTAGATATATCCAAAACAATTGCTGTTAATTTGTATTCTAGGGAATGGCTATCAGTTACGGATGATGCTAAACATGTTTTGTAGAAGGAATGTAGTTTTGAAAGTGGCAAGGAATACAGTTTGGTACGAATGTGATGAATACCTAGAGGAATGGTCATGAACGGAAGAAGACCATTAATTGAAATGTCATGTAGACTTGGGGCAGTATAGTGCCTATGTCCATGCCTACGTGGTCTGCGTTGGCTTCCATTCAATATATTCATCACATTCACCGAATTGCATCCTGGACTTGACAGATTGCCTACACTTTTTATATTTTTATATATTCGTTGCAACCGTAGGGTATCGCGGTCCCCAATTCTCTGATCCAGTATTCCTCTCTTTGTAGACGGTAGGGTGTACTAAGTGTAGGATTATTTGTTTTATGATATATTTTCTCGATAATCCTGACTTTCATGTTTACAATGGAGTGGTCAGGTTGGTTGAAATGTGCGTAAACATGTCGGGTCTTGTTGTCCTTGACCTCGTATCTATGTCCGCACATACGTTTGTTCAACCTATCGTTTGTTTCCCCTACATATATTAATCCACAAAGAGAGCACTCTAAGCCGTAAATGAGATTCTTTGAGGAGCAATTCAGATCATCGTATGTTCTTGTACAATTAGTTTTGTTTGTTAAATTACTTTTGAAATTTGTGTCTGTGATAAGCATGTTGCATGTTTTACAATTTTTAACGCGGCATGATGAAATTGTGCCCTGCGAGTGCTGATCTTGAAAATTAAAAATGTCATGTAATGTTACTGAACAAGGTTTAATTTTAGGGATAGAATCTTTTGAGCTGTTAGAAGTGAACGACTGATCTGAAACTGACTCCTGAGAATCAGTCAAAGTTGGTATTTGACGACTCTGGACACCTAATTGTCCCAATGAATCCGTGTCCGTAGCTTCATCGGTAAGGGACCTTTTTAACCCGGGAGACGTTCCAGCCGGTATTCGTTCCTTTTGATTCTTTATTCTCGTGGCTAAAGTAAACTTAAGCTACTGAGCGGATGATATCCTCGGGGACGAATCGTCCACCAGCAGAGATATCGGCCCAGTGGTAGGAAACAACGGCAGTAAAATACCGAAGGAACAAAGGGGAAAAATTCACAAAAATCGAAGTCCAAAGAAAGGGCAAAAACGAGAACACAGAAAACAATGACGTTAGACGCAAAAACAATGAGCCAGACAGACACAAAGCACAGAACCAGAAACCACAACATTCAGAACAAAGGCACTCACAGTGTGAACTCCAGTGAAACTGAGAGTAACATCAGGTGCTCCGGAAGGGTAAGCATGTCCTGTTCTAAAAAAGGAATAAAAATGTTAGTTTTAAAACGACTGTGGTCTCAACCCAAAAATTCACATATTTAATTCAATAATATATGCATTTGAAAGTAGAATTAAAACGATGTCTCATCCGAAGAATTCACATAATGTAATGTTAATTCTTATATGAAACTGAATTTTGCAATGTATGTTTCATCTTTAAAAAAAAAATCAAATATTTCGGCAATATACGTCTTATCCGAAGAATTCAAGTATTTCCGCAATTTAGGTTTCATCCAAAGATTTCAAATATTTAAGCAAAATATGTTTCATCCAAAACATTCCAATATTTCGGCTTAACCGGTATATGTTTCATTCGAAAAATTCAAATATTTCGGCAATATATATATTATCTGAAGAATTAAAATATTTCGAGTCTAAACATGAAAATAAAGTCTAACATGAGTTGAATATGACGCAAAATTTCAGAACTCCGCTGATATATCCACACTTATTTTTGCGAAAAGTTAATATTTTCTTCTCGTATTTGCATGTAATTCGTCTCTGTCCTGAAATAAATTCTGAAAAGAGTCAAAATTTTGAAACAAAGTCTGAAAGTTGAATTTGAAGCAGGTTTCCCTTCTCATAACCCCCCCCCCCCCCCGGCTGGGGGGTCGAGTCTACATGGTATAGGGAATATGAATTGTTTGGTCAATATAAAACATGCTAGTAATATATTTCACAGCATGGACATATATTGTTCACAGCAAGCTTGCCACTCAAAGACAGAAGTGCAATGACAAATACTTCCTGAGATTCACAAGGACAGTCAATGCTCAACTCCCCAACTAGATCAGTCTAAAAAGAGGTTTTCACACTTTTACGTGAATTTATTTCATTCAGAGTATCAGTTTTGCGAATGCATTAAATCTTCTCCAAAAAGTCTTAAACAAATCATTTCTTATGTATACTGTGATGATAAAATGAATTCAAATGCATTTTCATACTTTTAGATGAAAGATCCATCCATCGAATTTGCCAACTGAATAAAATTTTGACATGGACTTCGTTTTATAGGACCAACGGAACCAAACTAAACTGACTGCCATTTGGAAGGGCAAATGTTCATACACTGGCAACGAACAATTGGGTTTTGTAACACGATGTCCTTCGAGTAGTATTATCTTTAAAAAAAACTCTGTAAAATGGCTTAAATCGACATAAAATGCTATTTACTGCTATGTTTGACTACTAACATGTCAGAAAACATGCAAGCGTGTAATTTATTATAAAATTGGGTACTAAGTTAATGAGGGGGTGGGGTTGTTAACGTGTTTTTGGTATTATCAGCTGGTTGCTTTTTGCAAAATAAATCATTTGTTAACTGTTTTGGACCATTTAGTGTTCTCTGTTCTGTTGAATCCCGTAAATAAAAAGCACTATTTGCTGTTATCAATAAAATTCGTAAATTAACTGTCCACTTTTTTACGGAAATTTAAAGATTTTTGCCTGTAAATGAACCCCC
>MJUU01048431.1:1849-13160 GCA_002080025.1 Modiolus philippinarum | reverse complement strand
TGTTTTGTCTTTGTCATACTGTCTCAATTCGTGTTGCTGTTAATTGCCGTGATTTTGGATTTATAATTTTAGAATTTCCCCTTTCCTCTTTCTTGCTTCGGTATTTGTTTGCCGATGTATCCTTTCGTAAAATATTGAATGATTTGCCGATTTTATATTGTTTACTACTAATATCTCATTCAATCACTGATGCTACTTGCAATTAATGGTGGCTTTGTATCCATAATCGAAACAGTCATGTAGAGACAACGTTTGATGAAGAATCAACAAACATATGACCGAGGGTTTAACGTAAAATTGGTTACTAAAAAACACAGGCTGGAGCCCGGAATTTAATGACTGGAGCCCGGAGGCCTTGTGTTGTAGCTCGGAGCGCCAGCTCAACAAGGTTGGAGCCAAGAACCCCTTTAATTCCCCGATAAAATTTCCATAAGTTTAACATTGAACTTAAATAGGGACCATTACCTTCATCCCAAGTTCCACTGAATAATAGGGCTTATTCGACGTACTGGAAAATGTCTTCACCGTTTATACTAATAAGCACGGTCTTGAATATTCCTTACACCTCCGTATTCACTTGTTTATGTGCAGGACGTCTGGCCATGGCTGCAACAACCTTTTTTAGGATGGATAACAACAAGCAGAATATTCATGTTGTTTTAATTGAAAATATATAGTTAATGTTGTATTACAAGTACCCCGGTCGTTCCTCTAGTATCTCGTCTAGTAAGTTATTACTACATATTAAATAAAATATTGCATAAAGGGTTTCTCAAGTAGTCAGAAATTGCTCGTTCGTTGGATGTGTATCTGAAGTGACCCCATTCCAACCGATGCAGTAAGTCAGGAATGGATCGGTTATCTTAAGTCTCGAAATGTTATAAAACTGATGAATATTTGATACCTTTTAGATTACCTCGAGTATTTCAAAATAATAAGTATGAAAAAACAAATGAACAATCAAAAACAAAATTAAAAATAATAGTAAAAACAAAAACAAATACAAAAAACAAATAAAACAAAACAAAAGAAAAAAAAAAAAACGAAACAAAACAAAACAAACAAAAAAGGGGACTTGCACCTCACTACAAAAATCCTTGCAGTGCATATACAATCAAGCATGTGCAGAAAATTTGATCATTTTTAGGAGAGATAATTTTGAAACATTCATTCATGCTACATGTATGTGTACGCAATTCAATCTTTTTCAATCGAACTGTTTAACGCAAAAATAAAAGAAGTTTCAAAATTTTCTGTACATATTTTATATTTGTGGTGCATATGTATATTGCTATTGTTTCACATTTGAAATAGGAAGACACTGCTGGTAGAATGATTCAACATCAATCCAATTAACAAAATGTAATAATAAAGTGGTCAAGACATCACCTGTCACTTTGACCAGGTGTTAATTAGCCCGAAGGCGTCATAAATCATTGTTGCAGTCAGATGTAAAGATGTTTTAAATCATTGTAGTTGTGTTATTTAAAAATAAAAAAAAAACAAATACTATAAATAAATAAATCAGAGACATTTAAATACGTGTGTTTTATATGTCTCTGAATAAACAATGGATTCTAGAATTTGAAATGACATTATATGTATATTACCGGGAACATATGCATCATCATGCATACATAAGTCAATTTTTGTGCATCAGTTGACAATAATGATGAAATAAAATTTAGAAAACAAAACTGTTATGTTTTTAATTGATCTATTCTCGTTCATTTACCCAGTTCAATAAAATCTAAACAAATCCTTGCTCAGTCTAATGTCATGTCAGAACAGAGAAAAATGCATATAGTCTACAGATTTGCAATAAGCATTCGGAATTTCGATTCCGGTTCCAAGTTTGGTAAATCTCCTGACAATGTCAAAGACTCATAATTTTAAATGTTAGCATTAAAATTCCCCTTTTATTCATTTTCTGCATATTGCAGTTTCAACATTTTATGTTCAATCAGTGCATATATTGTATAAAGTGGAAATATCGACAACCCAGAATTCGAAAGTCGAAAGATGCATAAGAGCCGATAAAGAAGAAGAAAAAAAACCCACACAAAACAAAATGATCAAAATTGAAAGCGAAAGTCACGTACTGACAGAACTTTTCATGAGGGAGATACAGCTTAGTTAAAACAAAATTGTCTTATTTAAATACTGTTTGAAAACTAATTCAGTTTTCGGTTCATCACCGAAGTACTCGACTACTGGGTTGGTGAATACCCTCATGAATTTATAGTCCTCCGGCACTGGCATCGACCCAGTTGTAGTATTTTATGTTCAACTGAGAAAGTTTTTTTTTTCTAAATTAAACGAATGTCATGTATAAGTTTGCAAATGCAAACAAGTATTCATTGACCTTATTTTCAAATGTAAAAAGGTGGATAACAGAACACATCAAACAATGGCTGAAAATCACAATCACTTGCCACTCTTAAAATGCAATTTGTAATTGAGATTCTATCATGTTAAATCCTATTACTGTAATAGACATAAGTCCAACCTTGAAAATTTGTATGTCTACATTGGTAGTTCCCTCTCCGGGATTTGAACCATCACTATTGTGACATCTATGGCAACACCGCCTGCACAACGTCCGGCGCCCTAGACCACGCGGCTACCTAGGCTATAAAATATAGCTTTCGGTAACCGGGTGATACCTCCTCGTAGGTTTAATCTAGGGTTGTAACGCAGTACATGATGTATAGGTGCTCGTGCAGATCAGCTGTGTGTATAGCAGAGAGGATTCAATGTCTTTCGATAAGGAATGCCGCCACACAAAGTTATAATTTTTATATAGTTGTCTGAAGTATGTGACAACTATTCATACTATACCTGTCAAATGGATAATATCGTGAGACATTATACTGGGCTTGATGAATTAATTATATATACGTCTGAATATCAGCCCAACACTGTTAGATCTGGACGTTGTGCAGGCGGTGTTGCCATAGATGTCACAATAGTGATGGTTTGAATCCCGGAGAGGGAACTACCAATGTGCAGATCTAACAGTGTTGGACTGATTTTCAGACGTATATATATATATATATGCTGGTGTTGCTATATGCAATACATTTCTTTTGACAACAGGAGGTTTTAAAGGGGGTAAAACTTGGTTATAGGGAAATAATTGTTTTTCACTTTTTAATACTTAAATAAATAAAAAGAATCATTACGGCAGATATAATCAAAAATTTGAAATTGTATTTTTTTTTCACACTGTAAATAAATATTCATTTCGTCGTGAAAATAACCAACCAACATCCAGTTATTTATAACCTGTGCATTAATTCTGCATTTATCAATGATATATAAAAGTTAAAAGCATAGAATCAGCAATTTTATTGATGTATTACCACTTTATTTTGAATTTAGAAAAAAAATAGAGGATTTGTATTTTCTTTATTTTAATATATCTTGCATAAACTAGTTTTTTTTCTATTCTACTTTATTGTTGAAAATTAAACGACTCAGTTTATAACAAAGAGTGTTAAATACTGCTCAAAATAGAGTAAATTTTTCGGCCTATCCTATGAAGAAAACCAATGTATTTCAGTTCAAATTATGAAAAAATCACTATCATTATTCATGTTTTTTTCAAATGAACAGTAATTTCCGTACTATGTTATTTGTTACCACTGGCCAGAGGGTATTCACCAACCCAGTAGCCAGTACTTCGGTGCTGGCCCGAAAACCGATAATTTTTGGAAACTTGCAATATCTAAATGTGACAAAGGTTTGTTCAAAACTAAGGAGTATCTCCTTTCGAATAGCTCTGTCCTTAGCTGACTTTGGCTTTATTATTAAGAACCTATTGGGGATTTGTTCTCTATCAGCTATTACACATATTGGGTATATGGCTTTCCAAATGTTTTGATTTTATCTGCACCGAGGAGACATAACAATTAACAGTGCTTTTGGTATTTTTTTAATTCACATATGTTTATATGCTACAAAATTTTTACAATTTAGATAATTTCATATCCAATCCATATTTGATAAGAGTTTATTTTATAATCGGATCGGATCGAAAATATGCGTAAACAGGGTATCTTTGATGACTACTAGACAAAAAACGGGAAAGCAAATACATGAAAAAAGTTGACATGAACATATGTAGATATAAAAAATAATACAATAGTGGAAAATTTTAGGCTACAGAAAACTTTCACCTTTAGCCGTTCAATAACATCGTTATTGTCAGGACAAATTGCCAATAGTTGAGCTGTAAAATGTACATGTGACGCGATTCCAGTAAAATGTATGTAGCTTTTACAATCATCCCCTTTTTCTAGTCGTCAAGTAAGAGAATTGATGGTTTACGGGAATAAATCTTTATGCAGCATCAGAGTTGGCATATCTCGTGTTAGGAGAAATTAAATGTTTTTCTATGAAATTGACACATTTGTTGTCCGTTTTATAATAATATTAGTGGCATTTGTTTCTTGCGACAGTATTTTGATATTTTGAATAAGATAAGAGAACAGTGTAATTTTTGTAGCTGAATTCAAGACCTTATTGATATTGCAGACATTTTTCGGGACCCAGATATTCAAAAGCTTGTACCCGTCTATTTTGACAACCAGGACATTACTGGTATTAAGGAGTTGGTTATTAATCACTGTAAAAAAACTTATCAAAACTCTGGTGTAAATTACTTTTGGAGTGTAAAAAATTCTATTGAAGTTTAAGATAAACTACAATCAATTCAAAGACCAGTCTCATCTATTGACAGTTATGATTTTTCTACACTTTATACTACCCTTCCACATGATTTGATTAAATCCAAATTGGGAATACTTATTAAATGGTCTTTTAAATTTTCTGGTCGGCAGTTCATTTGCTCTAACAAAAAGCAAGGATTTCTCTCTAATATTACCTACAATAATCATTGTTCCTGGACATATGATGATATGATCAATGCACTCAATCTTTTGATGGACAATATTTTTGTTCGTTTTGGCAACACTATTTATCAACAGGTCATAGGTATTCCCATGGGTACAAATTGTGCACCTCAAATTGCAGATCTTTTCCTTTTCTGTTACCAACGAGACTTCATGAAAAAAACTTCAAAACGGAACCATACCAAACAGTGATAAACTTATTTCTATTTTCAATGATAACAGCAGGTATATTGACGATATCCTTACTATTGATAATCCCCAGTTTTTAGATTATGTAGACATTATTTACCCGCAACAGCTAAAATTAAATAAAGCTAACAATGATTAAAAATACGGCCCTTTTCTGAATCTAACTATCATTAATGACTCTGGTAAAATAAAAACTAAAATATATGATAAACGGGATGATTTTGATTTCACTATTACTAATTTCCCTTTTCTTGACGGCGACATCCCTCAAGCTCCATCCTACGGAGTGTATATTTCTCAACTGGTACGATTCGCACGGGTTTGTTCTACTCTTGACGATTTTAATGAATGTAACCTGACTATCACAGCCAAATTTTCACAACAGGGTTACAGATTTCATAAGTTGTTGAATACATTAAATAAGTTTTATAATAGATATGAACATTTGATATCTAAATATGGCGTCACTCGTAAGCAGCTTATTACTAAGGGCATTTCTATTCCTCGTTTTTACGGTAATGTTGTTAAAAAATGCCAGAAATTGATTAAAAATCCAGAAAAGATGGGACGTAACTTACATTCTTTACGTAATAGGGGATATCGACAAAATATACTGCTTGCATCCGTTAGATTAGCTTTGACAACTAATGACCTGAAAATTTTGCACACACTGGCCTTTCACTGATAATGCCGATGTCTACTGAAATTTATGATGATTCTTGACCAAACCCTTCGGGAAATTTTGAGTTTGATTTCTCCTCCGTAGTTCGGCAGTGTTCTACCAGCAGACAAGGCTTTTTGAGCTAGCCGGCAGTTTAGCGTCGATCACTCCTTGACCCATCTTTCAAAATCACGTATTGTTTTTTCTTTCCTTTCAAGATTGTGGTCATGGAGTTAGTAGTCTACCTGTATTGTTTTTTTTTTCATATGTTTCTAATACTATAGGGAAACGGGACAGATAAAGGGGAGGTTTGGGTGCTCATAAACCGGTTTAACCCTACCGCTGGCTTTTGCTAGTGCCGGTACCAAGTCCGGCTGTCTCGAGTTCCTATTGTTTTCTACGTTTGTCTCTTGTCTTATTCGTGTTGTGGGTGTTTCCTGTTATCCATTCTTTTACAATTAATATGAATAAAATAAGATAAGTACAATGTATGTTATTTGAAAGCTGAATGAACATTGATTACTGATCTTAAAATTCTGGATGGATAAAATATTTCTTTTCTATCTATCTTAAGTTAAACTAAACATTTAATAAATTGATAATTTTTCTTTCTCAGGAATATTCAAATTACAGGAACGCTTATTTATAAAGGCAAACGGAGAAGGTATTTTAAACTGAGAGTTACGGTAACCGATTTTCTCTACATATGCGAAATTTTCCTCAGCAAATAATTTTAGTTTTTAGCTAAATATGCAAAATCGATGACATGGACTAATATAATAGACCTCTAGAGTTATACTACCAAGTCAAATGCAAGTTTAACAGAATAAAAAAAATCACAGTGAGAAAATTTCACGTCCACATTGTATTTTATATCATATCAATCTACCAAATAGGAAACATAAATGTTATATCGGTAAACTTTTTTTTTCTAATACAATACTTATAGTGTTCCATACTACACAAGTACTCCAGTATAAATATTATCCGGATTAGTGTCTAATTGATAAAATCACTGTAGTTTACCTTACACCAATTGTAGTTTGCACTATTGTTGCAATACCGCACATAAACATTGTTATATTAAGTAACTCTGATATCATCCGTCCTTTATCAACTGGAGTCAGTAACTTGCCACATAAAATATCTCCAAGGATAAATGGGATCGATAATGTGCCTCCTAAACATAACACAGCTTGCTAGATAGAAAAAAGAATAAGATAAATAACGCATGTAGAAGTTTTAACTTTTTCGTAAATTCAAGGAATTTATGTAAAATTTCCAATACTTAAACCACTTTGACTCAGCATTATCTGCACATCGGAATCATTTGATGTGAATGTACTCCGTAGCATTTTTGGATTCAACATGCCGATCTCACCTCTGGAGATGCTGTCATCGTAGCTTTAGTATGGATTTCAAATGTTGGTATATATCGAAAAAACCTGTGGACAACTATTTTATCGCATGTTATTATAAAGACAATATGAATCAAGAACCGTCAAAGTCGAAACCAGATTGAGTGCATGTTATAAGATAAATATCTGTTCAGTTATTTTAGATAAATATCTGTTCAGTCATTTTAATTCTACAAATATTAGAAGTTTACATGTTTAAGGTCAATAGATGATGTGCAATTCATTCGCAAATCTGCAAACTAAGGTCGAATACTTCGAAGATTTGATTTTCGATAGTAATTTGATTTTGATAGCTTTGTTTATGACGTCAGTATTGACAGGCTAATGTAAAACATCATATTTTGATCACGTGATACTAATGAGCTCTTTTTGTTCATAAATAATGAAAGTAATCGTTCAAGGATAAACTCATTTAATAAATTGCGATTAATTGATCATTTTTTCCGGAATTAAATCCCCTTAGAGCTTAGCCGATTCTTCCAACATTACTTCTTGTGACGTCACTTTACAACCGCAACGCTTTCTTTAAAAGTTAAAAAAATCTTTCGCCATCAAAAGATGAAACCATTAAAGCGGTCTAGAAGACGGTCTTCAAAATCACTAGCAACGTCAAAAAGTGTGAGCAAGTGACACAAATAAAAAAAATAAATAAAAAAAATAAATAAATAAAAAAATAAAAATAACAAACAAGTCTGGTCATTAAAACAGACCCCAAGACGACAAATGTGATTTATTTAGTACAGCAGGTTTCTATGATATGGAGGCAGATAGAGACGTTCACAGACCTGGAGATTAATTTTATCCGAACAATTTTCAGTCTGAGCAGCTAGTTGAAGTTTATATCTGAGCACATGATTTACAGACCATCCCACTTATATCGACAACAGAACAGAATATACAAGCTCAGCCACATGATAAAGCTAAAGAGTGATTCGATACCTACGAAAGGCATACAATTTTTCATTTCTAACACACAGTCAGCAGCCATTTTATAGTATTGTATCACCTGCTCATCCTAGAGTCCGGTCACAGAACCAGGCCTCAAGATGAACATCGGTGTGTTAAATAAGGTATATAATACATTTCATGTATTGGTAAGTTTGGGTAGTGTACATGAAGGCAAAGAACCTATTTACATTTCTAGCGTGTGTGACCCGGTGAAAGCCGGTGAAAGCCCATATCCCTACGAAGATAAAAGACAAAATTTTGGCAGGACAATACGTATTCACCTGAAAGCACATGACTTGGCTTCAGACACCTAATTAGGCATGCACTTGGTCATAAATGGGGGCAAGTTAACTGTAGGTCAAGAAAAATTAGTAAACGCGAATATTCATACATGGACCTCTGCATTTATCAGTTTTATTTATATCAGTTATGTAAGTGAAATGGCCACAAAAAAGCCAGGAGCATTTGATATATATGCCCAAGGTTAGACTTGCCGCGTCCAGGGGTTGAAGAACGGGATGGGCAAAGTTCGATGAACAATATTGGCTACATACGGCTCGTTGCACTGAATCTTCACTTGGTCTTGTAGACATGGAACTTTGGGCATGTTTTTGTTTTTGCATTTTGTAGCTGTCTAACGTCATTGTTTTTTTTTTCTTTTTTTAGCCATGTCTGTCGAATTCTGATTTTTGTTATAACAAATTTTGTTTTAGTTTCTGCGTTTTGTAGCTGTCTAACGGCATTGTTTTTCAGTGTTTTCGTTAGCGATAACCAGATAACTGATGAACTGTACAAACGAACCAAATGTACATTAGATTTAACAGGTGGTTTCAGTCAAACGGGATGACGTACGTAGAACTGCGAAGTGCATCTCAAGAAAGTGAAATATTCGTAAAATTTTGAAACTATAATAGACTTAAGTAGACTATCATTCAAGATATTACTTTAATACTCTTTTGTTACTCCTAAGAAATAGTCATAGCCTTTGCATTTTAACACGAGAATCGAATTTACCTTACCATACTTGATTGTTCTCCTCATGTAAATGTTAAAAAAAGATTGACAAAGACTTATTTTCAAATCATTTTAAAAATGTCAAGTGAGCATATACTATTGAAACAGAATATTGTGACTGAATGATTAAGCCAAAAATACTAATGATAAATTTTAACAAAACAGACAAATTGATAGATCTCCCTATCGTATGATATGTGTGGTTTCCATAACGAGTTGTTACGTTTGTAGATTTTTTCAGCATTCTGCTGTCGTTGTTTTCAAACGTGCTAGCATATGGAGTTCACATATGAGGAATTTGCTCAAATAAGGTCTGTGGTCGTTACAGTGACCTCCTTGTTGGATCTCTGTTGGTCACAAATAGGCTACATATACAGGGATATGTTACCCACAGATGAAAGTTATCACTGCAGAAATCTTGCTGTCAAAATTACTTTGAAGTATGCATTTATTTTTAAAACACACTGCTTTTCCTGTTCTTATTAAGATTTTGTGATATAAAAATCAATTATATTTCAAGAAATTGTAGGAATAGGTTATTAAATTTGATTAGAAAAAAAGTTTTTGGTGTCATTGCTTAAATTTCATTGCTCA
This sequence comes from Modiolus philippinarum, assembly GCA_002080025.1. Classification (NCBI taxonomy): domain Eukaryota; kingdom Metazoa; phylum Mollusca; class Bivalvia; order Mytilida; family Modiolidae; genus Modiolus; species Modiolus philippinarum. The sequence goes on along the minus strand of MJUU01048431.1, from coordinate 3,420 downwards.
TAATTAAAACAATCAATTTAAAAATACAAATTATATATAAATTATGAAAACTCATTCGCCATTGCTTTGCGTGTAGTTTGTATAGTGATTTTGTCAACACCGCGAAATTACTGTCTCAAAAACTTATACATCAAGGGTATGTTCGGTCACTGTTGCAATTGTCACTACAGAAGTTTTACGGTCGTCACCACGATTTGACAGACCGTAATAATGTTTCTATCACTCAAATGAAAATAGATATCTTTGTATAGATCCAGTGTTTATTACCTGAATGACTAACTCCGATTATCACAAAACCTGACTTTTCACACTGGCAGTGTGACGAGTGCCACGCGTGGAGCAGATCATGCCTACCCTTCCGGAACACCTGGTGATACTTTTTATTTTTCAAAGGGAGTTCACACTGTCAGTGCTTTTGTTGTCTGTGTTGTCTTGTATATCTATCAAACTCTTATTACTTAGTTTTGTCATTGTCTGTTATTTTTGTGGTAAAGATTTGTCCTTGAAATAGTCTGAAACTTAAGAGATGCACAAATGCTTTTCAAACTTTCACATTGATGCTATTTTAGGGTTAGAAAGGTGACATGCACCACGGATTTTAATTCGTTTTGTCTAAGGATAAGAAAATCAGCAACGAGACAGATGTTTCAACATCATATTTAAACTGGCTGTGTGACGGGTGCCATGCTTGGAGCAGATCATGCCTACCCTTTCGGAGCACCTGATGATACCTAAGTTTTTGTAGGTTTCACACTGCTAGCGCTTTAGTTATATGTAGTTCTTTTTCTTTTTTTTTGGTGTGTGTATGTGGGGGGAGGGGTGTTGGATATGAACTGCCGTCATTTTTGGATTTATAAATTTAGAATTCCACCTTTCCTCATTCTTCCTTCGGTATCCGTTTGGCGATGTATATATACATGTATTTATATGAGAAGTGTAAATCAAAGTAGATAGCAGAAACACAATTTTTGTAAAAACACTCATACCTGCATGGCGAGAAGGAAACATGCGAAAGGTGGAGGAGCATCTTCAACACCATACACAATAGAAGATTCTGTTTTCCTTTCCACTACATGGACAATTGTACTCTCGTGTGCGTCCTCCTCGCTATCCAGGTCCATTTGAATCATTGCTATTACATAAAAAATTGATCTATTTAACTCTTCTAATCAAATTTACAAAAAAATGAAATAAAATAAAATTAAATAAAATAATATTAAGAAAAATGATAAGTGAATTATCAAAAAATAACTAGGGTGTAAAAAATGAAATGATAAGTTAGAAATGTGTTTATTTATAATACATTCGAAATGTTTAGGAGAAGAAATACATAAATAGTCGTTGTGACATATATTTACAATTTAAATATTTTACGAAAGGATATGGAGTAAATGAACATGAGACCATAACACATATGTTTACTGCAACTGCAAAAAATCTGATGAGCTGTTTGGCCATTTCGGAAATTAATTTCTCGTCAGCAGCACTGGAACCAAAAAATAGGAAAACCATAATTTAAACAAAATATTTAAATGCATAAACCAAACGAATCCAAATAATCAATTATATCA
>MJUU01048430.1:38881-104387 GCA_002080025.1 Modiolus philippinarum | reverse complement strand
AAAAAAAAAAAAAAAAAAAAAAACAGAGACACGACATGGGTACGGCACACAAAAGAAAAATGTAGACATACACACACAAAGATGAACAACACGGACCCAATAAAAAAACATGGGTCAGATCAGGTGCACCGGAATAGTCAGCATCTCCTGCTTCTTATAAGACACCCGCCGTGTTGAACATGCCAAATCCGGCAGTTATGTCAATTCCGGTAGAGAAAACAGCAATTAAGCTTTAAAGGGAAAGATCTGTTGTCATCTGGGAAACAGATATCCCATAGCGGTCCACAAGATGGTGATGTCGACCGTAAAAATTCTGGAGGGATGACTTAAAGTTTTGGGTAACATACCCTTGTTGAGGTAGCCTATTTGTGAGCAACCGGGCTCTATCAATAAAGTCACTGTATCGAACACAGGCTCTTGAATAGCAAATGAGCTGGGAGATGTAAGCTCCATATGCCGGCGCTGTTGGGATGTTGCTACAAAGAAAAGGGAAGTTTACTATTGGAAAGGTGAAGTCATCGCGTTTGTCGTACGGCTTAGTTGGAAGTCTACCTCTGTTGTCAATTTCAAGGTGAAGGTCAAGGAACGAGGCTGATGTAGAAGTCTCTGTGGTATCCTTAATTTCGAGCTCTTTTTGATAGATCAAATGAAGAAAGAAAATCACCAAAGCGAGGATTGCTTATTGACAAAATATTATCTATATAACGGAAGCTAAAATTGAAAGATTTGGATAGTTTTGGAATTCCGATAGTCTGTTGAAAAACAAGTCCTCCAAACTGGACAAATATATTGTCGATCAGAAACTCTAACATTTTAATCACCTCTTTCTCTGTATATTTTTTCTCTGATTCGGAGTCATTTTTCACAAAGTGCGCTTGCGCTCTACCTACAACAATGAACCTATATCTTCGTTCACCTTTCGTACATGAGAAACATCTATGAATTAAACCTTTCAGCCGATCAATGGAAACAAACCACATCCAATAACCCAAGTATCAAGAAACTAAAATTTATAAGAAGACAAGGACGAGCCAATGACCAACATATTCCTGACTTGGGACAGGCGCAAAAATTGCGGTGGGGTTAAACTCGTTTTCTAGGATCCAAACCCTCCCCCTGTGTGTGGTGAATGGCTAAAAATAAATACACAAAAAGACTCAAAGTAAAAATCAAACTAGAAAAAAGTCCAACTTATCAAGACGAGTACCCTTACAGTGAAGTACATAAAACATGAATAAATACACATGGGTACTATTCGGACAAATGCTCGCAGTTACTGACAGGTAGCCAAGGTTATAATTTCCGTTAACTATGATATCAAGCCCTCTTTCATATGAAACTTTAATTGAAATACTTCTAAATAGATTTGGTCTAACAACACCATCAATTAAGAAAGAAGAACATTATATTGTGCAATGCCAATTACTGCCAATATGAAAAATTGTTTAAATGTAGTTGTGGTGTAAAGCATTTAGAAGATGATCAATATTTTTGCCAACAAAAACCAGAAGTAAAGATTTAACAACAATGCTGTATTTATATCCTTTATGAATAAGTTTGTTCAACGGATTAATAAGTTTGGAAGGACAATTTTTGAATTTATGCGCTTTGTGAATGACATTGCCATATAAGTTTGGATGTGAAATGCCCTGTTGTATAAGAGGCCTGCATGTAGAACCAAATTTTCTTTATAAGTCAATGTATCTTTAATAAAATTTAGAGAATGTTTTAATCAATTTATAATATCTAAACCCTTGATGCAGAAGTTTTTTCAGTGTTTCAAAGATTTTGGTCGTTGAAGTCAGAAATATCACTACACACTCGTGCATATCGAACAAGTTGTAAAATGTACATCCCGTAATAAGGGGCCAACGGAATATCGCCGTCGAGATCGGGAAAATTGACTGTAGGGAAGGAGAAATCATCCCATTTATGATAAACTGTAGTGTTTAACTTTCCTTGATTTATTGATATATCTTTCCTTAATTTCTGTGTCAGAGCCAAAATATTGCCATTCACAAATGTGAAAGGAAATACACTAACTACTGTATAGATTCATACACAATATTGCATTTTGTCATCTTAATAAAAAGAAAAAAAATACACACACACACACACACACACACAAAATAAAACAAAAAACAAACAAACAAAATAAGAACAAACATATAAACTGTAAGATAAGAAAGAAAGAAAAACCCACACACGCACACAAAACAAAAACAAAACAAACTGTCAGTTATAGATATATAGTCACAACATCATGCAATTTGACCCCGTCAAGAAGAACATGCGGGAACACATTTATTGAATCGACCCTAATATCTCCAAGATGTTACAGTTCGGGAATGTAAATTCGTCAATCAATACAAAACTTGAATTGATTATAGAATGTAATAGTATTCATTTTGTGAAAGGAACTGGCAGTGAAGATAAATACCAAAGTTAGAAAAGTTCGGTATCCGAGTGCCTAAGCCATGTTGACACTATAAAAGATTCAATGAAAAACTTGGTCAAGGGAAACTTTGACTAGTGAAAACTTGGTTAAAGTTGTCTGTTGACACTATCAAAAATTATTTTTTGTTGATTGTTTAAGAAAAAAGCGGGAAAATGGCTTCAATTTCTCTGGTTGAAAATGAATCAAATTGCATTCTCATTACGTCTTTTGTCCATAAGTATGCTGCACAGGAGGTAAAACAAATAATTAGAAAAGAATAGGAAAATCGAGTACTTTGTTGATAGGAACATCGTCATAAAGGTACTAGTAAGTTTTGTTGACTCAAGACTAAGTAGATTGCAAATGTCATTTAGGAAAGGACATTTGCAATTAGCAATTTCCTTTTACATTTGCTAAATGTTATTTATTTTTCAGCCTTTAAGATATGTGCTTCTGTTTTGTAAACAAAAGTGGCATCATTTCAAAACTACTCTTTGACTGTTTGATTCCCATAAAAAAAAGTTTTCTTTGACTATTGACCCCATCAAAACCGTAAAACTTTTTTAGCAACTTTTTGTTTTGTTTTTATTTTATTTACTTATTTATTTATTTATTTTTGAAACTTGAAAATGTCTACAGGGCTAATTTGTCATATAAAATAGATCAATTAATCTTGGGTACTTGGTGAAACACGAGAATGTGCCTTAATTACTCCTAGCAATTGCGTTCATGGTTGACAATTTTTATGCATTTTTTTTTCAGAAAAAAATATATAAATTAATAAAAAGAGAAAATGGAACCGAAAAACAAAAACCTATTCACACCCACTCTTATAAATGGCACATCAATCATTTGATGTATATAATTTAGCTATAATCGTTATGCAGGTCGAGAATTTAACATGTTATTAGAAACAAGTAAAGCAAACGTTATGCAGGTTTATACAATTATTCTATTACGTTTTGATTCAATTTACCATACACAAGACACTGTCACAAAAATATTGTCATCCGCCATAAAACAAAAAAATACTATGATTCATAAAGTTTAACCGTGAATCTTGTAGAATCAATTCATCTTATTTGCGTGAAAAAAAAGCGCCTAGATGACAATTTGGTGACACCTTGTTTTAGCATTTATATTGAAGTAAGAATAAATAAACCAGCTGCATAAAACGAGATCTGTTACAAATTCGACTTTAATTATTGTTCCAACGGAATAATAAAAAACAAAAACTGATTTTTTTTTAACCAGCGGAACAAATATGTTCTTACCGGCATTACTTGTATGTAATATTTGTTCGACAAACAAAATACTGTAAAGTTGCTAATTTTCGCGGGGATAGGGGTCTAAGATCGACAAATGTAGGTCAATTAATGTTCTCGATTTTTATGCCCCGCCGTTAGACGACGGGGGCATCAAGCTTTATCCTTGTCCGTCCGTCTTACCGTACGTCCCTACGTACGTCCGAAAATTTCGTTAAGGATTTCCCAGCTTGCGTATGCAGGAATGATTTGATATTTAGCATGAAGATTTGGTATGAGGAGTTGTACCGTGTCTCCCCTTTTCAAGTCCATCACCCATCTTCTTCCTGTTTGCCGATATATCTATATGGCGGGGGCATCCGTATCCCATGGACATATTTTCTTTTATGCTATTTTGCCTTTTATGACTATTACAGGTAACCTGTAATATTTCCGCGAGGAAGTATTTTCCCGCATTTAATCTTTAGGCAAAAATAGCGAAAATATACCCTCGAGAAATTATCCCTTAAATTTACAGTAACAGTATTTGTTCCAAAGGACACACATACGTTTCGACTCGACTTGAGTTGTAGTACAAATTACAGGCATGACGATAATAAATGAATTTTGAAGTGTAGACGCCATATGCTGGGGATGTGGAAATATTATTGCTCAAAAACATTAAGAACACTATAGAAAATTCGAAATCATCACGTTTTTATAGGATGAAAAAAAACCCACAAAAACCCCCCAAAAACACGCGACTGGACCAAACCAAGATTAAAAAAAAACACGTGACTGGACCAAACCAAGAAAAAACCCACAACTGTCAAAGACACACAGCGAAAACTCACAAAAATCAGCAAATAACTATATTGAAGAAGACAAAATATTAAGTCAGCAACACGAAAATCATCAACGCTACCGCGTAACGTCATAAAAGCCGAAAATGTAGTACCAAATATACGATAAAATGAAGATCAAACGCAATTCCAAATTACAATGCGTGGAAAGCAGCAAACATCGTATCAACAATGGAGCAAACAAAAATACTCTTAAGAGTTCCGACAATGACCTCAAATCCATACTCCTTGTGAATTTTTTATACAAATACAAGATTTTCGTTTCCTTTCAACAGAGATTTTCTTATAGAGAATTTTTTTTAACCTTCAACTTATATTATTAAAAACTGTAGTGAATTATATTATAAGCAGATCGTTATGTGGTTTATTTATACATTATTCTAATATGGCGCTCTTCTTTCGCTTTGTGAACAAATATGTGCTCTTAATTAAATAGAGCATACCCGTATTGTGCAACATCAAATCATCAATAATGTAATGCATATTTCATTTACTAATATTTGCTTAAAATAAACTTTTTTTAATAAATGAATCGACAAAATTGCCGCATCAAATAATTACAGTAATAGAAATTTACAACTGACTTGAAGACACAGAACTGAAATCAGCAATACCGTGTAGCAACGAGTGTTCCATGTGTTATGAAATCTTATTTATGTAACACATCATAATACATGTATACAGTTTAATAGCAAAATTTTCAATTATTTTCATTTATTTATTAAATTTATATTTTTATTTGTTTGCTTGTTTCAAATTTTGCTTAATGAAAGAGTCAATATTTTTAAAGCAGTAAATGGAACCAGCTCCCATTCACCTATATATCCGTTTCTATTTTAAAATAGCCGTATTTGAAAATTTCATAAAATATTTTATTATTTTGTTAGCTTATTAGCAACGTTTATCATATGTTAAGTAGTAAATGCAGCGTTTAGAATATGTGATAAATTGCATGACTTTCATTTCGTAATCACACTATGACGTCATACCCTTTATCGCATTATCTTTATTGCATGGCTTACTCTTTATCACACACCCTTTATAGCATGGCTAGCCCTGTATCATACCCTTTTCCAAAAACATATTTTTTTCAATTCAACTTATATATCAAAAAAAGAAAAATTGATGTGTAAAAAAATTTTGGGGGGTAAAAATTTTTTGGGGGTAACAATCATTTGTTTGGGGAAATGTTTTTGCGGGATCAGTTAAAAAAATCTAGCAAACCTTTTCCCTTAACAATGTTAGAATTTATTCCAACCACCTCCAGTATTTTCCCCCCTGTCCGAAATTTTCTTCTTCACAAAATACATGCATTTTCTCGTACCAATTTCAATTTTTGACAGTATTTTGAGGATTACGTAATCCTCTGTTTAAATAAAAATACATGGCAAAATCCATATCACATGCCGTATCATCCCTCGACCAATATTATCCCTCGGGCCAGAGGCCTTCAGGCTCATATTGGTAACTCGGGATGATATGGCATGCGATGCGGATTTTGCCATGTAGTATTCCCTATATATTTAATAAAATTGATATGGATTCTCATGTGTCATTTTATGTTTTTTGCATGCAGTTTTCTATTTCTAGTTTCAAACCGCATATTGTCTTCTCAGAGAAGCTTCAAATTTTCGAAACGTTTGTAAGACATATTAGAATAGAATCAGATTACCGGTATTATAATCGGGTACTAGGCGAATTAAAACATGATCAGTACTTATATTTGTCTTCATTTTATACCTCGTTATCGCTCGGTATAAAATACATGCATTGACAAATATAAGGTCTGCCCATGTTCTAATTCACAAAAAGCCCGCTTGCAATACCGAATTTTCTTTCTTTTTTTACATAACAAAATTCTCTAGTGCACAAATATTGCTGTTAACATTTATCTCTAGGGTACAGCGATCTCCTATAGACTTTATAACATATATCAACCATATATCTTAGTATTTTGAAGCAAAATGGTAACTAAAAATACAATAATTTGCACATAATACACTTTTGAAAACGATAAAATATTGTAAACCTTAAATTCATACATTACAGAATCTGAATCATTTTAAAGAAAACTCACAAGAAGCACGTATTATCCTTTAATTCCCACCCTTTCCAAAAATTATGTATTATTATTATATTTTCCTTATAAGTTTAAAAAGGCTGTTCGAAAAGTATTACTATGAGAAGAGAAAATTTTCTCATTTAAAATTGTATCAATGATCCGGATTTTATTGCTTTACTCTCCGTGACTGGGATATGTTTTACTCGGTGAGTAATGTAGACTGGTTCTCTCCCCTTGCTCGCTTAGTCAAGCCTACGCCGCACACGTGTGTCGTAGGCTTGACGAGGCGAGCAAGGGGAGAGAACCAGTCTAGTGAGTTGTGTTAAAAAAATAAATTTCCACAGTATAATAGATATTGAATATGAGCCGAATACTTTGTATGTATACCTAATGTCCACATAATTTAACTATTTTGATATCTAAATACACTATATTACCATGGTACCGTTATAAAATCATAAAGCAGGGGGAGGCTCCCATGGGTGATTGATTTTTTTTTCTTTACAACAATGAAGTAAAAGATCATAAAAGTAGTCAAGAATAAATACTAAGTCAGATAAGGATGCAGAGGAATTTTGATATTCCTAAATGCTTGAAGTTTAAATCTACCAATAAAAAACAGCCTCCTTTTAGCCAACTATGTATCAATATACTTCCTAGTCATATATGAAAGTGCTAGAAAGAGATCTAAAATTATGTATTCATTTGCTTATAATTAACCGCCTCACATATTCTAATCACCTGAAATTATTTTTGAAATGATAATTAGAATAAAAAGAGAGATAAGAAAAAAGTCAAAAACAAAAATATTTATACTATAATTTTTCAGAATTTTCTTAGTTTTTCTTTCAGATGTTTTGAAATTCGTACAAAATTTATTCAATGATTTTTTCGATGGTGCTAATGTTCCGCAGTTGTTATCGGACGCAAAAAATAGCAAGTATTTTTAAACGATCCATTTATCGGCTTAAGGTAGATGGGTAGTCCAAAATTTTTTCCATAGATTTTCTTAATTTTCTCAGGATAGTTTCCTTATTATATTAGCATTGAAATAAAAAAATAAAAAAGGGGGGTCACCGTGCTTGTTTTTAAAATAACTGATATCAAAATAATCAAATATTTCTAATGAATATATAGGGAAAAACAGGAATATTGTTGATTTCTTTAAAACTATTCCATAGATTTTTTTCTACTTTATTCATGTGTTAGCCCTTTGATCATACTTTAAAAAAATATAAAGAAAAATGGGGGTAACCGACTTTGTTTTCCATAAAATTTATAAAATGTGAATTTTCATAGTGATATCTATGTAAAATATTTTTATCAGATTATCTCCCTTTTTCAGATATCTTGTTCCAACTTATTTAATTATCAAGTAACCAAGCCTCGTCTTATTAGATAAAGACATGTAAATTCAACTCCATGTAGGTCCTTTGCATATTGAATTATGAATATAATATTGATTGATTAATTAGAAATAAAAATATTTGCATATTTAAAAAGCAGATAATACCACAACAACATAAATAACGAATTCAAAATGGCGGAAGACTACCGATCTACCTTAATTGCAGAAAAATAAATGCTAGCGATCATGGAGGTTTTTCTGGTCCGTGCAAGGGGTTAAACAAACTGTCGTTTGACAATAAGTATTCAAACCTCGATTTGTTGTGAACAAATCAATGGAAAAAAATACCAGAATTGAAATGAATTAAACAGATTGTGAGCAATATTTAAGATTTATCAGGACACAAAAGGTTAATCAATTGAAAAAAAAAAATAATAGAAGGAAGGAAGAAGGTGGCAGGGGTAATTGAGGCAACGGGTTTTGATTGCCACTTTAAAAGGGGCGAAATTGGTCGGGACAGAAAATTAAGCCTTCTATACCGCCTCAAGACGTTGATCGATTTTTTTTTTCGACATCACTGAAATTATAAAACCCAACTTCAAATAGTTGCTCAACTGTTTACGCTTAATCTTTTCATATTTTATTGTGCGTTTTTACCGTGTTTTGACATTTTCACATCTATCCTTTAAAAGAATTTTGGAAAGTATTTTCAATACGTTACTTGCCTATACTTTAGTTGAAATGGTGCTAATCCGTTTTTGCAAGAAATTACTGAAATTATTGACGATTTTTCTTAATGATCATGTTCGCGTCCCAGACAACTGCAAATCCTCAACCATCTTCCTATACTATTTTGAAGTTAGAATGAACTGATCAGCACCTAGCCAGCCAACCAGAAAAAAATCTAAACAATACATGTTAAGATATCATAAATTGATAAAAAAACATTCTCTAAATTTTATTATAGATACATTGACTTATTAAGAAAATTTGGTTTTACGTGCAGGGCTCTTATACATCAGGGCATTTCACATCCAAACTTCTATGGCAATATCATTTACAAAGCGCATAAATTCAAAAATTGTCCTTCAAAACTTATTAATCCGTTGAACAAACTTATTCATAAAGGATATAAATACAGCATTGTTGTTAAATCGTTACTTCTGGTTTTTGTTGGCAAAAATCTTGATCATCTCCTAAATGTTTTACACAATGACCAAATTAAACAATTTTTCATATTGGCAGTATTTGGCATTGCACAATATCATGTTCTTCTTTCATAATTGATGACGTTGTTATACGAAATCTATTTAGAAGTATTTCAATTGAAGTTTCATACGTAAGAAGGCTTGATATCATAGTCAACGAAAATTATGTCCTCAGCTAGCTGTCAGTAACTGCGAGCATTTGTCCGAACAGTACCTGTGTGTATTGTCTTCATGTTTTATGTACTTCGTTGTAAGGGTACTCGTCTTGATAAGTTGGACTCTTTTCTAGTTTGATTTTTACTGCGAGTCTTTTTGTGTATTTTTTTAGCCATTCACCACACATAGGGGGAGGGTTTGGATCCAAGAAAACGAGTTAAACTCAACCGCAATTTTTGCGCCTGTCCCAAGTCAGGAATACGTTGGTGATTGGCTTGTCTGTGTCTTTTTATAAAATTTTAGTTTTTTGATATTTGGGTAATTGGATGTTTTGTGGTTTGTTTCCATTGATTTATTCACTTTTTACCTTTTTAGGGCCATTTAGGGCTTGCTATATGGTGTGAGGTTCCTCACTGTGTTGAAGACCGTACGGTGACCCCTAGATGCTTTGTTTTGGGTCGTTTTAACCTGGATATGGATGTTGTCTCCTTGACATTTACCCCATTTCCTTTCTTTTTCATATGATTTATGAACTCCTTTTTAAAGTAGAAATCCAAGAGAGCTCTTCATGAAAGAAATACTTTATTACGCCCTGCATCGAGATGCGAGTGCCCTATAGTTTGCACTTTGTTTGTATGTCTCTCTGTCTGTCTATTTTTTTTCGTCAAAGATTTCTTGGCTTGTATAAGTGAGAATGATTTGAAACTAAGCCTGAAGCTTTGAAACGAGGAGTAGTTTAGTGTAAGCGGTTTATAAAGTTGTCGGGCATCCACTTCCTGTTTGCCGATACTTTGCTTTAGACGAATTTTTCGTCAAAGTTTTCTTGGCTTATATATGTGGGGATGATTTGAAAGTTGGTCTGAAGCTTGAAAATGATAAGTTGTATTGTGTATCTAATTTTCAAGTTTTTCTGAAATCCACTTCCTGTGTCCCGATGCTTTGATTTTTTAGCTATAAACAAACTTTTCGTCAAAAATTTCTTTTCTGTATCCGTGGGAATTATTTGTTTGGTCTGCGGCTTTGAAATGATTAATTGTATTGTGTAAGCTATTTTTAGTTTTCTCGCACAACTAATTCCTGTTTACCAATACTTTGGATCTAGTAAGAAACCAAATTTTCGTCGACAATTTCTTAAGCACAACATACAGTCAAGTTTGAGATATATTATACTTAATTGTAAACAAATAACAAATACCGTAGTTACTGTGAACTTATATGCATATGCGCATTTCGACAACTTATGTCTCTTCAGTGACTTTGGATATCCATAAAACAAAATATGTGTAAAAGAAATGAAGTAACTTTAAATTCTTTACTAAGGTACCATGATGAAAATGGATTAATCTCACAGTGTGTTATAACTAAAGGTAAGCTTCTAAACTAAGTTAAGTTCTAGTGGGCCTCTCGTTAAACATATGATGGGAAAGCAACACGTTAATATGCACACATTATAAAAAAAGTATTTAAGTTATATGAAATTGTTTTATATAGATATAGTTGCGCTTTTATTTAATACTCATGATTTTATTATTTCAACAATGCTAATCGACATGGATCAATCCTAAATATTACCTAAAATATGGAATCTGAAAATCCGATCTACATGTTTGAAATTGATATCTTATATGCTTTGTATTTGCAGGGAATCCAAACATTGCAAAGAAGATGAAAAACGAATTTGGTCAATTAAAAATTCATGTTTAAAAAATTATCTATTACATCATTGTATATGTGATAAACAGGGATAAAGATGAAAAACAACAATAAAAGCGTTGTTCCATTGCTGAATATTGATGAAAATCCTATACTCATTTATTTGAACATAACTGTCACAAAAACACACTTTTTTCATTTCCAGATGTTAAAACGAAAATAATTTAATATAGTTTTCTCAAATTTTAATATGTTAATTCCTACTATAAAATGAGTCCATTTATTTGTTTTCTATAAGCTTTTACAAATATTTCGGATTATTGACTTCCAAATGTTTTATTTAATCTGCACTGAAGACATATAAGTTGTCGAAATGCACATAAGCAGAAACTAAAATTTAATTCTAATGTATTTTGTTATTTATACAATGAAAATTCAAATACGTTCCTTGACCTCATGTGAATTGGTGGTGCCGCGGATTTGTTTGGGAGTGGGAGTATTCGTTATCAGTAGATCACTAATTCTAGCTTTGTAATGGGATCAATACATACAACGTGAGATGTATTTTCATATTGCATTCAAATTATGATAAATATAAGTCTTTACTGCAGATGCCAATCAGATAATGTTTGTGCAACAAAAATGTCCCCCCTAAAAAAAACAAAACAAAAACAAAAACAAGAACAAATCAAAACAACAAAAAGCAACAAAAAAAAAAACAAAAACAAAAAAAAACAAAAAAAACTAACAAACAAACAAACAAACAGAAAAAAACAAAAACAAAAACAAAATAAAAAAAAAAAAAACAAACAAAAAACAACAAACAAACAAACTAGCAAAAAACCAAAAACCAAAAAAAAAAACCAAAAAAACAAATAACAAACAAACAAACAAACGAACAAGCATAAAAAATATCCAACTGTAATCAAATGGTCCGAATGAGTGCACCAAAAGACAACCAATTGAAAATTCCATGATCGATCTGTAGTTGTCACTTTGAGCGGATTCGAACTACAAAAGTGATAGCATATTGACCAATCGAATATGAGTACATGTATCTTAATTATCGATTTAATTAACCACCCTGCCACACTTTAGTTTCTGATTTTAATCTGACAATCAAGCTTAACTGTTTTCCCCATAATAACTCCAGTCTTCATCTATTTTAGAGTAGTAAGGGAAAAGATGTTGTTATTTAACGATAGATTTAACGCAGGGTGCGATATATCTGTCGGGAAGTTGCACATTACCGTGATTAACTAACAACTGATTACCGTGATATTCTTCTTTGATTTTACCTCTACATTAGAGCGACATTTTGCCTACTGATTGTTAATAATGGTTCAACATTGGTGAGGGGGCAAGATATATTTACAACCAGGGAGAGACAACCGTATTTATTGCTGCGGTCAAGCAAGTGGCGAAACTTTCAGTTTACTGAAGTTAAGATTTACACCCCAAGTTCTCTACCTTTCATTGACTTGGTGTCGTGCAAAAACAATATTTTATACATTTGTCAGGTTTTTACGTCTGATATATCTACAACGTAAACATTTGACATCGATGAATCGAACACATTGTGTAAGTTAGGGATGTTAATCTCGACTTCATTACAATAAAAGTTTTGCCACTTCCTTGACCGCAGCAATATACAAAGTGGTAACGATTTTCTGTGACGTTGATTTATACGTGATCGCAAATTCGAAGAAAAGAACGTATCAATTAGATACAAAATCATGGAAAGTATTCGTTTCTTATAATGCTGAAACGTGTAGGAATTCCCATTTTCGTAATAACGAACGGGGTAAATCCTTTTTGATTTCTGAATAGGATAATTTGAAAGAAATTTTCAAGCTGAAAATACCAACAGACATATACTTCCGATCCATGTAATCCAAAGAAGACTGAAAAAGGTAAAATGCATAAAAATGAAGGCTAAATAATGTACAATTAAATATTAAAAACGTCAACAATACGCCATCAATGAAAAACTGCAAACCGATACGATATGAATTTTTAAACAGTAAAAGTAGATATATATTTCAAGTTTTACGAGGGGACATTGCAATTATTTTTGGACAAAATATATAGGAAGCATCAAAAGAATCGCCATGATTATTTCTTTCGTTATCATATTCACTGGATCACTGGCGACTGGAGCATCAGCGGCAGTAACAAGTAAGATTAGTATATTTTGTTGCTTCTCGAGAGTTTTCCATTATTCCATTTGATAACTTATAATTATCGTGCTTTTACTTATTGAATTAATACATAGGATACGGATTCCTTTCGCTTAAAGTTCTTTGGCAAGTTTGCGGATAAATGAATGTTCCCCGTTTATAAGCATATTCCTATGTAATTTAGAAAAAAAATGTAAAAAAATTCACATACTCTCAAAGTACGTAGAAATGTTTTATTTAAACTAAACGACATTTGAATATTGACAAGGAAAATTTAGCCGAACATGATCTGCAGTAAAAAGGTCGTCATAAATGTAGGGACACGAATCAATGGTGCTTTTTTGTAGTCGTTTTTTTAGAGGGGGCAGTATTAGTTTATTTCGGATCGAAATTATTACAGTTTTCAGAAAAGGTAGTTTCTCGATTACAAATGGACACATTACAAGTTGAACTAAATCAATAAAACAATTAATGAATCGATCTGATTAATTTAAAATGAACACTTGACTAGCGAATATGCTTATCAAATATATAAACACCCAAGCTAGTAAATTAATATTCCTCGATATGGAAAGAAATGTAAGCCAGTAATATCAGGTTCAAATTTTTTTGCTGCTAAAAAGTAAATTTTAAGAAATAACTGGTACATATAATGAAGAATTTATTTTTTAAAATTTAAATTTAGAGAACTTAAAAAAATTAACAAACTAAAAGGAAAGCATTTAGTAATGTATATCAAAATACCGAAGTTACTGTCAATTTACTTTCTATTTATTCGACAGCTTTTTCTCTTCAGTGCAGGTAAATTCAAAATATTAGAAATACAGAAATCGAAATATGTATGAAAGCTGATAGAGGTTAAAAATTAATCAAAAGGATCTAAATTGAAAGCCAAAATCAGATACGGACAGAGGTTTTCATGAGGGAGGCACTCCTTAATTTTAAATATATAGAATCTATAATCACATCGAGTAAGAAACGACATTTCTACACCAGAGATAGCTAAATCCAATATTTAAACCCCGGGCTTGTTGAGCGTTTAAAATATTTGAAAATTTAACGAACGAGATACGGTTGTGGATTTTATTTCTCTAATGATTTCAAGGAGATTTTGGACAAAAACATGACCCTCTTTCTGATGATCTGAAATAAATGTGCTCTTTGAGCATTTATTCATCAGGCATGGTCGCCTTTTTACATGACGTCACAAAGCTGAAGTCAGAAAATGGCAAATATATTTGACGTCGTAAGTAAATTTCATCCAAGCAATTGCCGAGGACAACATTCTCTGCAGAGTGGAGAAACTCATTTCTCATACTGTTCAGGAAACATGAAAACAGGACAGAAATTAAAGAAAATGTTTCTTATTTAGATATTGTGTTAGAACCGAAGTACTACTGGGTTGGTGAATACCAGTGGTAGCATCGATCCATTGATAATAAATTTTAAAATACCGGAGTTACTGTCAATAGAATTTACTTTAAATATTATTGAAGTCAGCAGAGAGATTTTCTTCTCTTTTCAACATTTTTTTTTCCATTTCTGTGAATAAAATGAGAGTAAATCCTCTTTCATTATTCAAGCAATTTGCCAGGTCAAAGTTTGTTTAGATGTAAAAGGTCCTCCTGAGCTTCACATATCACTCGTCAGGCCTGGTGTCAGTTTCCATAGATTAAAACGCTTTTCTGTGATGTTTTACCCTTTTTTTGTTTTAATCACTATTCATAATAATACTGAACCTGTCTTACACAGCTGATTACAAAAGCCATGATGTTGCCCTCGGTAGTACTGTACACATGGAGTGTTCAACAGACACAATAAAGAGTATAAATACCATCGCATGGACTAAAGACGGAGATTGTGGCTCATCAGATACCCTGGAATTCAAACTAAACAAAACACCGTTATTAACGATTACAGATATTAAAATTTGCCATATTGGGAGATACACATCTTGTAGTACAACTGTTGCGGGAAGACAATGCAATCAACACACAGTGCGTGGTAAGATGTCTGATTAATTTTAATTTTTTTACGGATTTGGATGTTCGGTTGTATTCGGATGCGACGATAATTGTAGCAGTAAGCAATTCGATATTAACCAATTGAAAATGATAAACGAGTTCTGTTCGGTTGATTTCGTATTAGATGGATTTTGACGCACTGTAATTGTACTTATATTCGCAGGTACTTATTTTCGCGAAGATTCCTTTCTATCCAAGTTTGCGTGTATTTTATTTCACGGAAGTAGGTGCTTTTCTTATAAATCTAATGTTGAATTATTTCATTCGCAGGTACTTATTTGCGCGGAAAGTTGCTGACTGCGAAATCCGCGAATATAAGTACACCGCGGAAATAAGTACAATTACATTATTTGGTAATACGGTGTAGGTCCAAACAATTGTGCAGCATCACATTTACTTATCTATTTAATATGATACAATTGTGCGGCATCACATTTACTTATCTATTTAATATGATACAATACTGACCATCATGACATATATAACTAAATACCACAGTTACTGCATATGCGGATTTCGACAACTTGGCGTGTACATTTCACAACTCATTCGCTATTGCCGTGCCTGTAGTTTGTACAGCGATTTTGTCAACAGAGCGAAATATTGCAAATTTCAATAAAATCGGTTTTCGGGTCAGCATATCAAAGAACGAATAAATGAATGATTAATATTGATAAATGAATTATTAATATTAATAAATGTATTGTTAATATCAATAAATAAATTATAGATATTTGAAAGATTTCCTAATATTAATAAATGAAGTATAAATATTGATAAATAAAGTTTAAATCTATAAATGAATTTAAGATATAAGAAATATTAGTAAGCAGAAATTATAAATATTAAAAAAAAATAACGCAAATATTTATAATTGATTTATTTTAAAACATTAATAAATGAATTGCACATAATAAATGAATTATAAATACTAATAAAGCAATTGCTAATATTATAAATGTTAACAGATGAATTATAAACATTCATAATGAATTGTTAAGCAAAAGTTGACAAAAATACTTGATTTATTAATACTTACAATCATTTATTATAAATTGTCAATATTTACAATTCATTTTTAAAAATTTATAATTTTGTAATTGTGAACAGTTAGAACTCAATTGTTAATATTTAACAATTGATCTATCAATATTAATTATTAGAAAAAAATATTTATATTTCTAATTGAATTGTAAATATCAATAAATTAATTTTAAAAATGTATTAATAATTTGTTATTTTTAATAAATGAATTGCAGATATTTATAAATTAATCTAAATATTTAGAAATAAGCAAGAATTAATTAATCAGTTCTTGATATTTATAATTGTTCACTTTATAAATGTTTAAAATTGAATTATGAATAATAATAAATAAATAGCAAAAATTTGCAATGAATTATAAATATAAGTAAATCAAAAATAAATACTCCTGATTCAATAAAAGATATTAAAAAAATCAATTATTTATATTTATAAATAATTATTGATTCATTTATGAATATTAACAATTCATTATAAATGTTTATAATTATTCTGTTTATGTAAATAATCTTAAAAATCAATTTATAAATATTGATAATTAATTCATAAATATGTGTAATTCATTTAAATATATTAATAAATAGATTATAAATAGTTACGATGTTTTTTTAATATTCACCATTTCTGCCTATTTCTTATATTTAAAATTCATTTATAAATATTGATACTTCATTTATCGATATTTTATACTTTTCTTTTTAATTTATATTCTTCATTTATAAATATATACAACTCATTTATAAATATTTATAATTCATTTATTAATAATAATAATTTATTTATTAATATTATTGATTCATTTATTGATATTTGCAATTCAGGGGCCTTTTTAATGAAAGTCTCCTAAGATTAGACTTAGCAAGGATATATCTTAGGATGGTCTTCAGTCAAATTTTCGTCCTAAGTCATGTCTTAAGACCATCTTAAGACATATCTTAGGACAAAGATGTCTCTTAATACAATCATAAGATATATCTTATTTTAGAACACTTTCATTAAACAGGCCCCAGTATAATAATGATAATTCTTTTCCAATTTATGAACATTAACTAATGAATTATGAATATTGACAATTGAATTATGAATATTTATAAATAGATTGTTTTAAATATTAATTGTTTATATTAATAAATCACGTATTTTGTCCAATTTTGCTTTTACTAGTGCATAACAATCTCTAGAAAAGACTATTGTTGCTATGGACCTGGAGGATCAATGAATCCGTATGTTATAGAATCTTTATCCAGATTTCAGATAAATATCCGACCACCCAATTGCTACTCAATACACATGAAGACAGTTTGAATATTTAAACATCAAAACTTATGTAACATTTCACAAAATGTTGAATTATGCGCTGCACTATCGCTTACTAGACGAATATTCTTTCTCCTCGAAAAGGATAATACCGTTGTAAAAGGATAATCTATATAGTTCAAGGAGTTATGCAAGTATGATTTATATCACAGAAAAATCTTTGAATGTTGAATATAATTCAAATAAATTGGTTTCGGTTTCGGTCTCGGTTTCGGCTTATGGTGAAAATATCTATTAGTAGTATTACATTTATAACCGAACTGCATGAAGTTCTTATTGAACAATGGTTGATTTAACCGAAATGGTTCTGTACTTTATAATAGCTCTTGTTAATTTTTAAGAAATAAATACCGCTTTTACAATTAAATTGCATAATACAAATAAAAACATTTTATATACATATTTATATACTGACCAGGTCTCACCGTTCATTGAAGATCTTATGGTGGCTTTGAGTTGTTATTGCTCCCCTTAGGGTCGTTGTCTCTTTGACACATTCCCCGTTTCCCTTCTTTTTCTTATAGAAAATTATTGTAGTATATACGTCTTCCTGAATTAAGGTGACACAATGTCAGGAATGTAGGTAATTGAATTAATCACAAATTTTGTCCTCCGAATGTTTTGATTTTATCTGGACTATAGATACATAAGTCGTAGATATGACCATCTTCGGAAAACGAATACAGTCACAGTATTTTTGTTATATATTACCACAAGGTTGACCCATTTGCTGGAGGACTTTAAATCCCCGAGGGCATATACCAACCAATTAGTCAGTATAGTAGGTTGCAGACATAACCTGTCATCAAGTTAACTTGAACCGGTCATAAAAGCTGCTCTAAGTTAACTTAGAACCGTTTTCAAGTTAACTTAGACCAGTCATTGAGCAGTTATAAAAAACTACTCTAAGTTAACTTTAGAACTGTTCTAGAGCCCTGACTGCTCTAACCTGTTCTGGTCATAAAATCCGACTGCTCTGACCTGTTCTAGTCGTAGAGCCTTGAATGCTTTGACCTGTTCTGTTCATATAGCCCTGATCGCTCTAACCTGTCATAGAGCCCTGACTGCTTTTATGTTATCAAATTTAAAGTATAAACAGTTTTTGTATTGTTATACTTTTACCATGACTTTGAATGAAATTTACTTGATATATCTCTTGATCAATTAATTTTATCTTCTTTGATTTTTTTCTTACAATCTCCAATACGAGACTAGAGATATATAATTAAATATAATTATATTTATTATATGTCTCAGACGAGAAGGTATGACTGGTCAGAGCAGTCGGATTTCTACAGCGATGGAAACGGTCAATATTCCCTTCCACACGTACCACGATGAACGCACATGATTTGCACGGTGAATGATACAGATATCCCCAATAGTGTAGCGTGTATTCCCAGCATGTATATAAGAAAAGGCATATTTTCTCCATTTAATATGAAATCCGTACCTAACACTAACACTTGCTGTAGTTTATCCTACAACATATAAGATAATGCACATTTTCTCCATTCCCTATTATATTGATGCCCGTGATACTGAAAATGTCTGTAGTTTAACCAAAATCATATAAGAAAAGCTACATTTTCTCCATTTAATGTTAAATCGATGCCCGCAGGACTGAAACTTGATGTAATTTAACCTTAAACATATTAAAAATTGCGAATTTTGTCCATTCGATATTATATCCTTGCCCGCAAAATTGGAATTTGCTGTAATTTAACCTAAGACATATAAGAAATGGTACATTTTCTCCATTCGGTAGTATATAAATGACCACAATACTGAAACTTTCTGTAATTTAACCTACAACATATAAGAAAAGCCATATATCTCCATCCGATAGTATATCAATAACCGTAATACTGAAACTTTCTGTAATTTAACCTACAACATAGAAGAAAAGGCAAATTTTGTCCATTCGATATTATATCCATGTCAGCATTATCGAAACCTTTTGTAATTTAACATAAAACATATAAGAAAAGGTACATTTTCTCCATTAGATAGTATATCAATGACCGCCATACTGAAACTTTCTGTAGTTTAACCCACAGCATATAAGAAAACGCAAATTTTGTCCATTCGATATTATATCCATGCCCGCAATACTGAAGCTTGCTGTAATTTAACCTACAACATATAAAAAAGGCACAATTTTCTCAATTTGATATTATAATGATGCCAGTAAATCAAACACTTGCTGTTATTTAACCTAAATCATATAACAAAAGGCAATTTTTTCCCATTTGATATTAATTCAATACCTGCAACACTGACACTTGCTGTAATTTAACCTAAAACATTATTTTTTGGTCGCTTCCGGTAAAAATGCACTACAATTTGGACCTAAAGGCTTTAAAAGTAGTTCAAAGAATTTCACAAAATGATATTTTCGTAATATTTGACATCCACTACACTGGCAGAACAATTTTTTGCGATCACCATGATGTATTTATGTTGTTTTGATATTTTAAAGATAGTGTCCTAAAATTGATAATTCCTACATAATCTCACGCATCGCGATCTATTTCCAAAATATCACGCTATGCTTATCCTTCTTAATATAAGTCCTTGTGAGCAGTCGGGAAAACTGAAGTATTCTGATGTGCATTTGTTGAAAACAGAATTATTTCTGAGCAAATCAAAATTGCCATAATGAAGCAACAGTAGGAAAATATTTTGAATCATTTCTAAATAGATATTAACAACAGAAATAAAACATTTCTGTCACTGACAGACAACCAATAGTATGATAGAAAATATTTTGATATCAGATTATTTTTGAGAAAGTTTATTTCATCTCTCTTTGTGAATAAAACAGCTACTTTGCACATCTGTATAATTTCGTCTGTCCACAAAGATAACTCTTTTCGAAAATGCAGACCGTGAACTAGGATTGTGGATGGTGATAATACCCAGATATAAATAAATTGCACCTATCAGAAGAAGAAAAAGTTTGATCACTTCTCATACAAGATTAAAGACTATCATATAATTTTTTATATATCATATATATAATTTTTCCAGTATGTTAGCATTCTGTAGTTTCGTCAATATGGAGAATGGGGAAATGATAAACGTTTTATATGCATATTCATTGTGTTAATATTATAAAAAAAGAATCACTTGACTCAACACCTTTTCACTGTAAAAAAAATTTAAAAAACGTAAATCGATAATTTGTAGAGAAACTTTGGTCTGATAAATTGATATGTATCTTGAAATTTGCATTGTTAGCCTCCTCGGGAACCTTCAAAAGGTAAATAAAAAAAACATTTAAAGCTTAAATTTGTATTACCATGTAACTTTTTTGAAATGGCTTTCTATGGAAATAGTGGCAATGAAGCTGCGGAATTTGACGTTTTCAGCCATTTTGAAAAAAAAAATATGGGTTGTAAAAGGTCTCGAATTTGCTCAGGAAACTCAAAATTATCTGCCAAGCCGATCCGACATGATTTGTTAGATTTTATATTAAATGTCCTACCCTTATTTTATTCAACAATAAAATATGCAAATGAGCAAACATGCACCGATTTCTCGATATGCACACGAGATAATGGTATCAAGGACTTTAGAAAAAATCAATAAGAATAGAAATCAGCATATAACATATCACGACAAAATTTTATCAAGAGTACTATACTCTTGCAATATTTAAAGTATCAGAAACAAAACTTCTAATTATTCTTTTTATCGGTTTATATCTTGTGGACGAGTCTATTATTGGAGACAATATTTTAGGTATCAGAACCAGAACTTCAAATTATTCTTTTTATCGATAATGAACTTAATCATTTGATAGAACAAATTTTGAAAAAATGAAAATCAATTTCCGACAAATCTTGAAATTGACCATTGATTAGTAAAAGATTGAAATGATCTTTACTGTTTTTGTAGATGTCGATTTCATTGTAATCCATGTAGGAGCTGATTGAAAAAGTAGGCGTGGCCTAACATACTTTTTCATATATTTTTTTTTTTCGTATTCGGGCAGTAACAAATAACAAAATACCGAGGTTACTGTGAATTTAGGTTCTGCATATGCGCATTTCGATAACTTATGTCTCATCAGTGCAGATAAAATCAAAACATAATGAATATTTGCCTCGTAAGGTAAAAAAAAATCATACAATTTACCGATAAAACAACTGATGTCCTTCAGTGCAGATCAAAGTAATAGCTTAATTATGTCAGAATTATACACACTTTTTAGAAAAAAAGGTAAAAAACATAATACTGTACTCACAATCATATTAATTTGTATAATACTGTACTCACAATCATATTAGTTTTTTAATACTGTACTCACAGTCATGTTAATTTTATAACACTGTACTCACACTCATGTTAATTTTATAATACTATACTCACAATCATGTTAATTTTTAAAATAATGTACCCACAATCATGTTAGTTTTAAGGTGGATCATTCCTCATATCCAAAATTTTAAGAATTTTATATTGATGGTTCAGTTTGTTAAGGCATTATCAACAGATAATTTTGAGCCAGGAATATAAAAGGCCAGTGTTGGCATTTAAAGCGTTTGAAATTTTTGCAGGAATCCGAACCCCTCTAGCTTTTTCATTGACATTGCACTGAGAATGTGCTCCTTTAAATAACTTTATTTGACAGAATATCAGGAATTTCATAATTTGTTGTCAGAAATCTACATGGGATATATTAAATCGAATTTTCCAGAAAACAGTTTGGGGGTCAGTGTGCAAAAGCATTAAAATGGAAAAAAATCATAGAAGTTTGAAAATCTGACTCAAATTAAGAAAAAACTTGACGAATGACCGACCAAAGTATTTCAAATGTGTCTAATGCAGGTTGCTATACAAGATTTCAATATAAAACCAATATAAAATATATCCTTGAAACAAAATATTTAGAAAAGTATCATTTCAAAGTAAAAAACACTTCGGAGTCATCCAAAGAGACAAGTACAAAAAATTTCATGAGTCTCTGGTGTTTGTATCCCCTTCAAGAATATGGTTAAATATTATAAAGCATTTTCTCTGACATGACTGGTCCATTTACAACTACTTTGTCAAAAAAAAAAAAAAAAAAAAAAAAAAAAAAAATAGCGACGTCACCTGCATGCTGTCCTACATTATTCAATATTGTTGAAATGGTTTAAATCCAACTTGAACAAATGAAGTCGAAGAAATTTTAATCTGAAACTTAGGGCCCTATTGGAAGAAATTTTGATAAAATTTGTCTTTAGACTGTGTCTTTTAAAAGACGTGTCAAACAAGGTCTTTGAATGTTCACATTCTTAGATTACTAGTAGATGATTCTAATCGAATCTGGTCGTTACCACTAAAAAATAATGTGTAAAGTCCGCATTAAAGCGCCTTTTGAAAGCTTCTTTTTTGTTGAGAGTATATTATAATTATTAAGCGTTTTATCAACAGTTTCATTTGGTTTTGGTAGTGCAACATAAACGGAACAATGTTAAAAGAAAATATTCAAACTTTTTTGAAACTTACCAAAGTCGAATTCACTTTTTATATCTCAATATTTGCGTGTGAATGTATATAAAGTATAAAAATATTCTGATCGATTAAAACATAACAGAAAGCCTATTAAACATATGTTAAAATTTTTCAAGAGGATTATAATCGGTTTAGTGAAAGAAAAACATCAAAGGAAATGGCCATAACTCTCACTTAAGCAATAGATTAATCATGTCAATAAAATTTATTTTTTACTTTTGATTGAATATATATAAATATTTATTGTTCACCTTGACGTGCCTTTCTGTGCCGAATTTCCTGATCTTGCCTCGGATGGACAAAAAAAAACATATTAAGAATAATAATCTTTGGATCTGTATCAAAATGCCATTTGCAGCTTTATAACAACGACAGTACAATACGGAAGTAACAAAGACAAATGCTGTATTTACTAATGACTAATGCTGTTAGGATTTCTTAATTTTTATGGTAGACTGTCGTTCCCTTGAAATGCATTCCTTCAAGTATAAAGTACAAACTAAATAAAGTATGATGATTTGGTCTACTAACATGAAAAACTAATGCGTTCAGTATTGAACGTACAGTCACTTTTAAAAAAGACGGTACGGCAAAAAAACAAAACAAAAGAAAAACAAAACAAAACAAAACAAAAAACAAAAAAAAAAAAACCAAACAAAAAAAAAATACAAAAAAACCCAAAAACAAAGACAAAAAGAAACAAAACAAAAAAACCCAAAAAAAACAAAACAAAACAAAAAACAAAAAAAAACACACACACACACACAAACACACAAAAACAAAACCCCACTTAGATTTGTTATGCCATCAGACTAACGCGTGGTTGCTGAAACTACATATAACTGATTAACTATGCTATATTGAGTTTGCGTCACCTTAAGTATAGGGACCTTATTTGAACCTCAAGTGTTAGCAATTAACATTCTTCTCTTCTCTCCCTGAAAAAAAAGGATTACACTTTTTATTTGTTATAATTGTAAAATCGCATTTCAAAATCGCCGTTCATAGCAAAGTCTCTTTTACACCGATGTTAGATGTTTCATTGATAAAATGATTTAATTAAATACTGTCTATTATATTTTGAACATTTTTTTCTTTTTCTTTTGCCAGTCTTAGTTTTCCGTGGAGCAAGTGGAAAGATAGGCGGGTCTAATGATATCTATGAATTGTGGCAGAGTTCAGCCATTACTAATACCAACGAAGGTGCTGTAAAGATTGGAGGCAATTATAGTTCACACTACAAATCAGATATTGTTGAAAAATGGGGTGATTATGATATTGAGGACGTATGTATGGTCACATTTTTTATCACGAAGTTTATTCCATTATTGTAAAAATTATGGCTTCGCTTTAATTTCAGTTTGCTTGAGATGAACCAACTTTTACACGCTATTACATGTATTGACTCATAAAAAATAAGTTTTATCGAGTTAAATGTCAATTTTAGTCAAGTTTGGTTTCTGCAGGTGGTCATCCCTACAACTTATGTCTCTTCATAGCAAATGGTACAAAAAAACTTGGTAGACTATGAGCCGAAAGACTGAAGAAGGCTGTTACAGAATAAACAACTGATGGGATCCAAATGAAAAGCACAAATTATTTCAGAAGAGAACTATCAATATCAAATGACATAGTTTTAAACAAAAAATAACTGAAATTTAGATAATGCAAGATCCCAAACAAAATCTGTTCTTGGACTGAGCTACTGTTTTGCTGAATACCCATCGGGATAAACAATAAAACAGTAGAGGTATCGACGTACATTTTGTACTAACAGATAAAGTATCCCCCGAATTATGTAGGATCAAATTTTTCTTTTTCTCAAAAATATTTAATATTTCATGAAATTGTACATTTCAAGTCAATATGAATGCAGAAGGATATTCGCAAGTATAAAATAAAATGCTTCCAAAAATTAAGTGCTGCCTCGAAAAACCAAATTTATTTGAAAATTTGCAGTATCTGAATTTAAGATTATTCAAAACTACGAATAATATCGATCGACACTCTGGTTCTAACAAATATTGGCATTCGTTTTTATACTATTTGTTACGTGTTTCTAGAAGCTTTCGTTCATATTTCGATTTTGGGTGTTTCATTACAAAAAAAAATACCCAAGTTGCAAAAAAAAAAAAAAAAAAAAAAAAAAAAAAAAAAAAAAAAAAAAAAAAAAACAGTGAAATTCATTATGCTACACACCTATTTCAAGGAGTAACCTCTCATCAGCAGCATTAAAACCAAAAAATATGGAAAGCCATATTCCAAAAGTAGTCAAAAAGAATGTTTTGATTTGATTTGCAATGATGATACAAGAAATCACGTCTTCACAGATTTGACATAACCGGTAAAGTCTCAACACTTGATTCACTCAATGATAGTTTTACGGGTGCCACTAGTGAAGCAAGACATTCTTACCCTTCCGGAGCACCTGTTTCATTGGAGTTCACACTATAAGTGCCTTAGTTTTTTATATCGTCTGTTTATTTCCATGCATTGTGGCTGTCTCACATCCTTATTGTATTTGTGTTTCCTCTGTTACCGTTTTTGTCATGCCTTTGGACTTCGATTTTTGTGATCATTACTTCCCTTGTTCCTTCGATATCTTTCTGTCGTTGTTTCATACAATTGCGCTATCTGTTGAATCTTCATCATCATCAACAACGTCGATATTTAGTTATTGATTCAACAACTTAGAGGGCATTTCACATTTGTATCATTTTTGAAGTTTTTAATTAAATTCTTATTCCACATCTTTGAACTATATGACCTTGCCATTTGTTAACAATTAAATAATATTTATATCGAGCAAGAATTTGTTTTGGTTAAAGCTGTTCTTCATATAGTTTTTCTCCCCGAATTAGATGAACATAAAATGTTGTTTACAGCTATATTTTGGTCTGAGTGCGCTAAGAACAACAAAACTGTCACAAGCAATAATGTCTTTGAGAAGAACGCAACATATACCATCTACATTGTAGAAAAAATGACAATATGCTTTTTGGAAGTCAAAATATCTATCTGATTCAAATTTAAAGAGGTCTTACCATTGAACATAACAGCCAATGGAGTGATTCCCAACGTGAAGACCGAGAAAGATTTTGGAAATCCGGGTTTTACATCCGGACAGAATAAATAGAAAACAATAGACCTATAAAGTTAACTAACGGTGGATCTTCGGGTTTAATATATATCTTATACTTAGCCACATTTTTTTTATTAATTATGAATATTTTTTTTATTTCTATAATTGATACTATCTATTTGTCTTAATTAGTTTAACTGTAAGATATTTCACTTCAAACATGTATGTAAAAATATCTGATAGTATGTGTACACTGATAATTATGAAGCTACATTTCTTATTGACCTGTGTGAAAAAAATGACATTCGATGTATAATGTCCCAGTATTGATGAGTTATGTAATCATCACTCGCAATCATATTATAGTGTGTTCAAGAAACTGAGGAAAGTCATTATTTGACTGAAAATTTGGTAACTTTATTTTTAACAACTTTTATATATTTTGTAGACGTCGTTGGACAATAGATTTATATATATATATATATATATATACAANCCTATAGGATGTCGGATCGAAAACAAAATTAACGTAACTGTGCAAACAAAATAATAATGTATACGTCTAAAGTGATACACAACAACATCAAAATAAAATTATTATAGAGAAATTTAGGCAATAAAAAACCTAAATTGATCAAATGACGAAATTTTCACTAGACCTACTAGCTTTCTCAACGTCTCTCGATAAGTGATCGTAAAAAATTATTTACATACATCGAACGTCAAAGATATTTTACCTGGACACAATATTACAATTTTTACACAAAGATATTTTTGTACCAGACTTGCGACAAAACATAACTGGATGATTAACGGATACATCATTTCTCTGCGGAACTAGTATGCTATTGTAAGATTGACAATCAAAGTTAAAACATCCCTGATTGGAATAAACTATCACGTAAATTAGATACTGCATATAGCTATTTCGACAATTGATGCCTCGTCAGTGCAGTTCATATCAAAACCTTTGGGAAATAATGTTAGGAATTTAACGTATTAACTCTATAGCTCTTCTGGATAACTGGATACTGTACTGGAATGATCTATTTTTCACAGAAAATTTGGTAAAAGGAATCTGGTTTGTACACATTTTTTGATGGATCTAGATGGGGTTTCGGTGCTTAGAACCCCCTTTTTCTGGATTTTCTTTTAATTTTGCGCAAAATTTATGCAAAACTAACAAAAAATGTAAAAAATGGCCTGAAACAACAGTTTTTTTTCTGGAACCTCATTGGAACCCACGTGTTTGAGGCTGGATCATGAGTTATATCTTTCTCCGTCACTGATCTGTTCATTGACACAAAGATCTGTGAAAAAGCGGAACCTTGCAACATCATCATAACAATCTTGAACGACAAGATTTCAGGAGATCGTGACTTAAGCAAAGAAATAAAAGGACTTTAAAAGGATAAAGATTGGGTTTGAAGATATATACAAGTTGTTTTAATGCATTACTGTTCATGAAACGATAAAATCATTTTGAGAGTTTTATGTATAACATACACTGATGTAGATTGTTTTGATATTTTTGTAACATTTCGCTTCTTTTCGTATGGTTACATTCAGCTAAAATGACAATTTAGCCAATAAAACTTTGGACTGTTGCTCTACATTTTATATCTAAGTTATCAGCTGTGATGAAATATTATACTAGTAAATCAAAGAAATCTTTCAATTTTCTAGATTTTTTTTGAAATAATGGAAAATTTCAGGCTTTTCAACATTTCCACTATTCAACTTTCCCATGATCTCAATCTATATTTCATTGTCTAATGTTTAATGGAATGTAAGCAAGAAATGGTGTGGGTATAATACTTGGAAAAGATCACCTGGCGATGTCGTAAAACATTACCTTAGCGTAGACTTTAAAGGGAAGGGTAAGGGATCTTAGGTCTTATCGAAGGTAAACATAACATTTCCTCTTAGTGACATGATAATGATATTTTGATGGGATTTCTACTTAAATAAGACCATGATTTCAATTAATTAGTCATCAATACAAAAAAAGAAAGGAAACGGGGAATGTGTCAAAGAGACAACGACCCAAAGGGGAGTAATAACAACTCAAAGCCACCATAAGATCTTCAATGAACGGTAAGGAAACCCCACCACACCCAAACGGCAGGTGGGAGTCGGCCCCTAAATAAAGAGTTATCAAGTTCAGCGAAATAAACACCATCCTGGACTCCTATGGACATAAAGTAAAATAAGTAGAAAACAGACAAGATGCACAAAGGCTAATTAAATTTCCTGACTTAGGACAGACGTAAACCTTCCCCCTAGCCAAAGCGATAAATAAAAAAAGAATAGTAACAACAGTAAAATTCAGTAAAGTTAGCAACAGGATTGAGTAAATTGTGAAAAATGAAACTCAAAGAACTAAATATACGGACATAAACATGAAATCACAAAAGACTACTAGCAGTTAACTGACATGCCAGCTCCAGACCCATTACCAACTGACAAATAACAGTATACGGCTTCCACCATGATCCCTTTACTTTTAAAATTCATTATTGTAGCAAACTGTGTTATTGTTATTTGCAATGTTCATAAAATATACAGATCTTCTAGGAAATATTGCTAGGCTAACTAATATGCTTGCAGCGTATAATTTGATTGATTGACGAATATTGTTTATTGTCTACTGAGCAATATTTCAGCTATATCAAGACGAGAACAAGTTTGTAAATAAATAATCTTTTTGGGGTATGGAAAGGGTCATTGGACGGGGAATTCTGACTGCCACTTAAAAAGTAGGGTGTTCCTTCGGTACTCTACTAACGTTGTTTCGTAGTACATCAATTGATAAGGGGATACTTAAGAAATAATTCATGGCAGGTATATGATTATTGGAAATTTAAGCATTGGCTTTGCCTTTATATTCGAATTTTACCCAGAGCGTTAGCGAGGGGTTAAATTTACGAATATAAAAGCCCAACCCATGGTTAAAGGACAATAACCATATACCTGCTATGAATTATTTCGAATCTAATATGACAGAAAATGGAATTTTCTATTGAAAAGCGGCCTAAGAGAAGGCGGATTTCCCGCCTCCATGGCTTCTGTGGTTATGACGTCACAATGCACAATCTGACGTTTTCAAACAGATTCAAGCTCAAAATTCAAATCTAAAGCAAAACAATACTCATTTACGTTTCTGAATGGCATGATTTGGTTAAAAACTGTTCTTACCTTTTATTTCCTTCATATACTAAGACGAACCAAATTAAAAAAGCATTGTTGTTTTCCATCCCGTTTACTCATTTTTCGATATAATTTGCGCATGTGCATAATATATGGTTATCGAATATTACGCTGGTTCACGATTAACAAGAGCCATGTTAGAATTTTTCGTTATTCGATATATGCTGTGTCCAATATACATTTGATGAGAATGTTATACCTAAGTGTTTATGATAATCAACAAATGTCAAATTTGATATGTTATTAAAGGGACTTAGTTGTTTAAGTCGTAAATCTACTAACCTGATATAAGCCTATACATTCAACCGGTTGAGATGAATATTTTTTGTGGGTGTGTAGAAGTTTCCCTTGTAACCTGGTGTGTCATAAACTGACCAGTGACAAAGTTACTGAATATGAGTTTTATGCTTCTGCCTTTCGGCGACGTAGGTGTACGGTTCTGATCTTGTCCGGAATGGTTTGAAGCTTAAATAGGGTTATTTTGTATGGTGCTTCCCTTTTAAGGCCCGTCACTCCGTTGTCTCTTGTCTTTTATTTATGCTATCTTGGTCTTTGTTCGTTCGGTATTGTACTGCTGTAGTTGTCATCTACTCTTCGTTTGCCAATACCAAGAATGCTTGGCCGGGATAGCCGTGTCCCATAGACACATTTTCCTTTTTTAGCAAGTGAATCAGGTCGATTGTTCCAATTGATAGCACTTATTCCCCCTATTTCGTTATCATGGTGGCATGTGTAAAGAGTCCAGCACTGAAACCAAGTGGGGCGCAAGCGAGTACATGTAATATATTGTCATTGAACCTAATATGTTATGGTTTTTTATTTAACTCTGCCTGCAGCTCTAAGTTTTCTGAAACATTACCTCATGACCTATGATTTGCTTGAATGACATCAAAAGCTTTCAAGTCATACATTGTCTTGACCATGTGTTGAACAGTATCGTCATTAAATATATTTTATAGTGGCTGACAAATATGATATACTGTATTACGCACTGGTAATTTTGTTTGGGGGTGGGTGGGTTCGGTGGCCTAACGCAGAAAAACTGAGTAAGGGGGCTTAAGGTGGTAAACTTAGCCATCAAACTGCCTTACATACATCATTCTTCTGCATCGTATCATGACTGTTTTCAGTCGTAGCAGAGGAGATCAACAAAATAATCTAATGTAAAAAATATGTTCCTGTTTTGGGTCTACTTTTGTTTTTTTTTTCAGATCAGAAGTACATGCCTTCCATACATCATTGCAAGACAATGGGACGAAAGTGAAAACTCAAAAAATAAATCCAAACGATGACAAAAGTTCATATTGTCTAGGGTCTCAACATTCAGTTTTTGACCAAAGTATATTTTGACCATGAACATATTTAAATTTATAGTCACGTACCATTCATTGTAGTAAAGATATTGTAGATTTTATTTTAAGAATAGTTAGGTTTGCCACTATATTATATTTTGATGCTTTGGTCAAGTTGTCTTAAGGAAGTAGTTTTAATATAGTTTATTTTATTGGCAGGTTAAATTATCAGTTCATGAAGATGGCGACGAGAAGGTTTTTTTCATATTTAAGGGACACAATACAAATAAATGGTCTTGGTTTTCAACGGATAAACTTATTAGAGTATCGTACAACGATCTCGGTAACGTCAACTATCTTACCTCAATTTCTGGGTAATTTATATAGTTAATCTATTGAATTAAATCATTTTTATCACAACACTATACCAGAAACAACCATTCCAGTACCAGTTATTTTGGTACGAGCATATTGTACTGTAAATTTCCATTTCAGCAACTTTTGGAAGTGTAGTGTTTTCCGTCAAAGAAATTTGGCAATTGGAATGATTAAATTGACGGACACCAACAGGGTACATCATCAGCCCAGAGCTTTTCTACTACCATTTTCCCTGTAAAAATATTAAAAATGTGCATTACCTTTAAAAACTGGTGTTTTACTAAGTTAAGCCGTTCTTTTTGGGTTTCTTTGTCGTTCTTTCACAATTTCTGTCATGTAACAGCCATACACAGCGTCATTATACGATTCCAAGCATACCAACTAAAATTTACTAGTGCATTTTCCTAAGGTTTAAATGTTTACATAATTTGTAAACAAAAGGACAGATTCAAACCGATTAATTTTGAATCTTGCAATGTCTAAATGTTTGAATATTTTGTTTAACGCTAAGGGGAACCTCCCTCATGCAAAGCATTGTCTTTAGCTGATTTTGGCTTTCTATTAAGTTTCGTTTGGTTATTTGTTCTCCATCAGCTTTGAAGCATCCATCGGATTATTGTATTCTAAATGCTTTGATATGATTTGATTGAAGAAACATCAGTAGTCGAAATGGCCATCTGCAGAAAATATATTTATAGGAACTTCGGTATTTTGTTATTATACATTTCAATACAAATATAAAGAAAATACTTTACGCGTTATTTGAATCGTAAAGTTCCGTTGCTAATTATTGCTTAATATAGCCACTAAATAGTAAAAAAAGATCCCAGTTATAGACTTATTAACACTCAACAATGAATCTTTTTACCGAATATTGTTATATCTATGCCTTACAAAGAGAAAAATGCAACTTCAAGCACACTTCACCTGGATTTTCTATTTTTATAGTGATGAAAAATTATTTGATCATCGAAATTGAAGAAATATGACACAATATGAATAGTTATAAATGAAAGAATGCAGTTTTAAAAGTGAAATAAATGCCAGATATATTTGTTTTGTAGAACTGACAACAGGAAATTTTTCATCAACATATGGCATTTATATTGCCCTTTAAATCGATTCGTAATAATATTAAAGGAAGATTCATGCCATTACAGTAATTCGGCGCAGTATCCGAATATCCTGTACAGACCGACTTATAGTCATGATGGTAATGTATCATTATCTGATTGTAGCAACAGTTTCAACAGCCTCTATTTTTAAGTGACATATTTCAAGAGCTAGCAGTCTTTTCCTAAATACCTAACTATTAGGCACGGGCCGTTTGATATTCTGGGCTGGGATTTTCACCAGAGCCAGAAATTTTTCCACATACACTATGTTAGAACAATTTATTGAGCAAGGCTATTTTAATGAACAAAGTGAGAACCATATTATTTTTTCAACCCAGATGCTGGTCACATAATTCTTTTATAAAAATATTTCTTAACCATGCAAGCACCCGCCGTAAATCATATGAACATACATATTTACAACACAACATTTTGCATTAGATTTTTTTGTTGAAATGGTCTACTCATATAGTAAACATTCTCGTTTACAATTCATACATTTTTACGACTAACATTTTACATTAGATTTTTTTTGTTGAAATGGTCTACTCAGTAGTAAACATTTTGTTTACATTCATTTTTAATACTATTGTATTTTTTTGTAAACCACAGGATATCATTATCGGTAAATTTAATTTTTTTAGTCCGGTTTCTTCTTGAGTTCTGCAAAGCAGTTGGTGCCAATACCAAAACAAACTATTTCAGCCTACGGCTGTCGATTTGCGGATGGCACTAAATATAGCAGATGACATTTTGTCGACAAATTAGGGGTTTTATGTTGTTTTTACTTTTTAATTTGAGAATATCAAAAGAGATATTGGAATCCTACCGACACTGTTACAGATAACACAAAATTACCGTAAACATCTGTCTTTTTTTTATCCAATAAACACACAAGTGAAAAAGAAAGGAAATGGGGGTACAACATCCCATCTCCAGGTTAAAACATTCAAAAGCTAAGCATCTAGGGGGCATTGTATCTTCTTAACACAGTGAGAAACCTCGCACTATATAGCAGACCCTAAATGGCCCCAAAAGTAAAGAAGTAAAAAAATCACATCCAACAGCCCGGATATCAAAAACCAAAATTTTATAATAAGACAAGGAGAAGTTTGTATCTGTTATACTTAAACTTAGCATACACATGCAGTTTGGCAAAACAACTTCCGAAATGGACAATAAAAATGCATCTTGTTGGTCAGAATTATACCAGCTACGCTCAGGAAGAAAATGTATGATATGACATTCTTTCTAATATCCTTCAATAAACATAATAAAGGTCTTAGAAAGATGGAAGAACATGTGTTACCTTGGTGTGTAACATATAAACCAATACATTTAAGGACATGTATTTGTTTATCCTAATATAGGTATCTATATTTGAAGAAGCACTTTCATAAAAAAAAGAAAAAAAATGGGGGTAAATGTCAAGGAGACACCGTCCAATCTCCAGGTTCAACAGACCCAAAACAAAGCATTTAGGGGCCACCGTACGGTATATTTACGCCCTGTCTTGGTAAATATATACACTCTGTTTTCTGACAGCCAGGTGTTACGTAATACCATGAAACTCAGAAATACATTAAAATATACTATTTTGATTAAATATTAAAAAAACACACAAAATTTAACGTTAAACATTAAAATACATAATATAAATAAACTTCAACTGCCTACAGAAGCACAACTAGATCTTGCTCTGGACATTAAAAGATGCCAAATACGGTGTGTTCACGGTTCTCCCACTTTTGAATTTGTAGTACAGGTAAAAAAAATAAAGTGAGAGTATAGTGAATAATATGTGAATAATGTTAATTAAATTTACCTGTAATTAGACCTACAGTGAATCCAGTATTAATTTAAAAACAATAATAAAAGCTTACAATTACCCTATATTCATTGTGAATTGAAAAATTGAAAGCTGCATGGAAAAAGAAATAGCGAAGAAAATATTTGACGGATGATGTTAATTTTTTTTATTTTTAAATGGATGTTGTTTTTTTATTATTATTATTTGTTGATTTATTTTTGTTTACAAGTTACTTTAGTCTATAAGTATACATCTCGCAAGCATACATATCATTCTAAAGAACTTATATCGTACAAAAGTAATAATATTGACTACCAATCCCAAACATAGCAAATAAACAAATTACGTGTTTCATATAAAAAGCATATGTATTTAGGTAAGGAAATGGGGTAAATGTCAAGGAGACAACATCCCATCTCCAGATTAAAACGACCCAAAACAAAGCATACTAGTATAAGAATTAAGAATCAAAGAATAAAGAATATTTTATGAGCCTAATCAAAGTGCCCATAAAGAGCATATAATCAATTAGAGCATACATTCAGCTCTCAGACATCATTAACATTTATATTTCATCTTCATCTTTATTCTCATTAACCAATAAACAATGGTACAGAGAAGCACAAATAACAAAGTACATCACAATATGTACTATATTTACACACAAAACACGTGATACATAAACAGCCTAGAGAGTTTCTTTTTCTAATTAGTTTGCATAAATTAAGTAAATGGTCTTTCTGTGACGAACCCATAATTTGTCCAAATTTAAGACTATTTTGCCTACGTATAAAATTTCTATGTAGGAGATTTTTTCTATCACTGGAAAAATAATTACATATTAATAGATAATGAAATTCGCCCCCTATATCTTGATCATTACAGAGACGACATGTTCTATCATCTCTATCGGCGTGATTCCACGGCCTATTTCTATCGGTAAATGGTTATTTGTGGTTCTAAATTTGCACAAGGTATAGATATCCTTATCTTCAAGTAATTTAAAATATTTTTCAAATTCCAAATCGTGTTTAAATAATATATATTTAAGAGCTTTTGGTGAGTTTTGAACTATGTCGTGCCAGACTTGCTTGAATTGATCCTCGAGTCGAATTTTCATTGCTGAGACAAGCCAAACTTGGTTGAGAAAGTGTTCATTTATCCAGATGTGAGACAAACCAGCATCGTCAAATATCTTTTTAATATATTTTGGCCAACTCACATCTTCACCCTCTTCATACAGGAGTCGGATTATTTTGTATGATAGGAATGACAATTTCGATTGTTTTCCTGTCAAAAGTCTACCAAGAAATGAAACCATTCTAAGTTTAATATCTAATTCTATGGGATATCGCCCCAGTTTACCATAGATCATATGATAGACGTAGAAGATTTTAATTTCAGAAGCAATTTGCAAAAACGTAAGTGAACACTTTTTAGACTTTTTGTGTTTTTACTAAATCCCCAAATTTCTGCTCCATATAAAAGAATCGGCTTTACCATTTAATCAAATAGGTCTACTGACATTCTATGGACAAATTATGAGTGCGACCTTTTTTTTTTAAATTTCATACATTGACTATTTCTATATCTTTTCCGTCAAATGAAAATTTTAAATTGATAGGAGGACGTCCTTTACGCAAGATAACTACTTTAGTTTTTTCAATATTGACTTTTAGTCTCCAAGTTCTACAATATTCTCCAAATTTTTCAATCATGTTTTGGAGGTTATTTGCTGATTCTGCCATTAGAACAGTATCATC
Source organism: Modiolus philippinarum (assembly GCA_002080025.1). Classification (NCBI taxonomy): domain Eukaryota; kingdom Metazoa; phylum Mollusca; class Bivalvia; order Mytilida; family Modiolidae; genus Modiolus; species Modiolus philippinarum. Next base: position 68,696 of record MJUU01048430.1, on the reverse strand, counting down.
TGCATATAACAGAACAAACAATTTGATAAAGAGATCTAGTTTTGATTCCACAAAATCGGATATAGTTCCCAACCCGTTCACGTTTTCTTCCTCCAGAAAATTTTGCAAATTGTTTAGAAAAAGAGCAAGCAGAAAAGTGGATAGATTTTCTCCTTGTCGGACACCTATTTCACAAGCAAAATAATCAGATTTGTTGTTATTGTAAATGATACTTGATTTTGCATTATTATAGATATTTAATATTACGTTATACAGTTTTCCGTTTATATTATTAAGTAGAAGTTTATACCATAAAGCATGTCTGAAAACTGAGTCAATGGCTTTTTCAAAGTCGACGAAAGCGCAAAATAATTTTTTCTATTTACTTTTTAATAATTCAAAAAAAAAAAAAAAAATAGTAATGGTGCATTACATGATACCCCGCCACGTTTCACAAAATTTCGGTTTAGAGAGGCATAACTCTAGATCCCTGTGTACTTCTGAACCAAAAATTTATTTTGCCAGTGTTTTATGGCAAACAACTTACATACCAAATTAGAGGACAGCAGTTATCAGTCGGAAACCCTATAATTTGCAAAATTTCAAAGTTTCAAGGGGTATAACTCCAGAACCCCTTAGACCTGTGAACCAAAAAATCGAACTTGTTCTGAGTTTTGTGGTACACTAGTTACATACCAAGTTTGAAGGCAATATATTATTTCATTCACAAGTTAGGAGTTGGAAACCCATAAATTCGCAAAATTTCAAAGTTTCAAGCGGCATAACTCCAGAACCCCTTCAACCTCTGAACCCAAATTCGAACTTGGCCTGTGTTTTGTTATTAACAAGTTAAATACCAAGTTTGAAGACAATATATTATTTCATTCACAAGTTATCAGTCGGAAAACCTAAAATTCGCAAAATTTCGAAGTTTAAAGGGGCATAACTCCAGAACCCCTTGAACCTCAGAATTCAAATTCGAACTCAACCTGTGTTTTGTGGTTAACAAGTTATATACAAAGTTTGAAGACAAAATATTATTTCATTCACAAGTTATCAGTCGGAAACCCTAAAATTTGAAAAATTTCAAAATTAAAAGGTTCATAACTCCCAAACCTCTTGGACTTCTGAACCCCAATTCGAACTTGGCCTGAGTTTTGTGGTAAACAAGTCACATGCCAAGTTTGAAGATCTTATTTTATTTTGTTCACAAGTTATCAGTCGGAAACCTTCGGGGGACGGACGGACGGACACACGGACGGACGGACGGACAGACGGACGGACGGACACACGACTGAGGGTACATGTATCACTTTAATACCTCGCCACTTCGTGTGGCGGGGTATAAAATGAAAACAGAGTAAAGATACTGTCTGAAGTAGAGTAAGATTTTCTAAATCCAAACTGATTCTCATGTAACAGGAGGTTTTCTTCACAGGGATCTAGAGTTATGCCTCTCTAAATTGAAATTTTGTGAAACGTGGCGGGGTATCATGTAATGCACCATAACTATTTTTTTTTAATTATTAAAAAGTAAAAAGAAAAAATATATAGTATGAAGAGTTGTCACATACTTCAGACAATTATATAAAAATTATAACTTTATGTGGCGGCATTCCTTGTCGAAAGACATTGAATCCTCTCTGCTATACACACAGCTGATCTGCACGAGCACCTATACATCATGTACTGCGTTACAACCCTAGATTAAACCTTCGAGGAGGTATCACCCGGTTACCGAAAGCAATATTTTTATATAGCCTAGGTAGCCGCGTGGTCTAGGGCGCTGGACGTAGTGCAGGTGGTGTTGCCATAGATGTCACAACAATGATGGTTCGAATCCCGGAGAGGGAACTACCAATGTGCACATTTACAATGTTGAGCTGATTTTCAGACGATGAGTTAGCTTTGTACCAATCTGAGCTACGAGTTGACAGTATGTTCAGCTGCGGAACCGTAGCTCTTATTGTTCTTGTGCTGATTTTTTTATCGTTACGGACCATAGTCCAAAAATTAAATATTTTCAAAAAGGAACTATAGGGTTCCGGTTCCACAGCTAAGTCTACTGTTGATGTTACGGTATTTCTTTGTTTGTGGAATGATTGATTATTGGTTATGACGGCAACTTTCAGACCATTTGATTTTAGTCTTTGATATAAGCTCGACCCAAAATAAAAATAACGAAAATAATGTTCATTATAAATAAGCATGTTACTTTAAACAACAAAATTAATAACGACCGTTTTTCTGTTTGATAAATATCAGGGACTATCCTGTAAAAATATACATGCCTTTTTGACAGGTTTACGATACTGATTCTATAGTAAATTTACTTGTTTGAAACGTGCATCAACGACAAGGTCATATGAAAAACTGAAAATCATATATAATTTTGAATATCTATTCACTATCTATTCGCCAATGGATTGGCTATCGTTTTCAGAAAGCTTGAAAGTTTTTTTGTTTTTTGTTTTTTTTTATGACGAAGAGCTTCAGAAAAAGGCATATCACCAACAGCACATAAACATTTTAATCAAATATTATAATTTATTGTATTTAATTTAAAAGAATCAATAAAAAGAACATCATTATATTAATATTTTCGAACTTTGATAATTCAGAAATTTATTAGAAAAAAACATGTTGTAATTTTATAGAAATAAATTTAATTTTCACTTCATCCAGGTCTCACTATACTCTGCCAATATAAACCGTTTTAATTGCTATAAAAACACCAAGCTCAGCTATTGTTTGACACAAGTGGGAGAAACGTGAATCAGAAAATTAGAAAGTGGGAGAAACGTGAACAAACCCCGAATACAAGGTTGTAATCACCTGATGATCTTCATTGTCCATCGAAAATTCAAGTTTATTGTGATATGACAAATTTGCATAATTATTATTGTAGATACAAAAAATCAGTTTGAAAACGTTTTGGTTCAATTTTAGGTAGATAGACACTAATATTAAAGTCCATGAGATTTTGTTATAAATTGGCACAATTGAAAAACTAATCCTTATATAACGACCCGATATCTGAAATAAAAAAAGTATGGATCACCATGTTTATTGCATAGAACTGTGAGGTCAAAATTTGCTCAGTTCTAGCCATTTTTTACCTTAATTAACATAGAATGCACGGGAAAAATATAGAAAGGCAATTTTCAGCTTAATTGAAATGAATCTGTTATCCATGAGAATTTTAAATATTTTTGTTAATAGTTTATGATATGATCTATTGATTATAAGGAAAAAAATATATATATGTCAACATGCTTTGAGTGGAGATATTTTACAAAGTGTCCGGATAAAACTTGTTTAGGGGAAAAGGGAAGTAATTCGCGGTAAAGTGGACAAAATATAATGTTTAACATCTATCGATTGATTTTGACGTCACAAAGGAAAAGCTGTCAAATTACTGTTGCGGGCCGAAAATCAAACCTAACCCGTATCCGACTCTTTATTTTTGAAATGCGCGATTTAATTGCGCAGTGCAACAGTGTCTATTCACCCTTTTGATTTCAATTTCCATCATTATTGATTCTGAAAGACATCAAATATACATCAGATTACCAATTATAGATAAGTATGATTCTCTGTTGAAACACTATATAAAAGATAATCAATTTGTCAGTATAATTTTGAAAGATGTATTCCAAATAATTTATAATTTCTTTGGGTTTTTCTCATCTTTTTTCTTTTTAAAATGATATATAACGGCATTGTCCAATGAAGGGTTGTCAGCCATAATTAAAGTATAAAAAAGGAAAGATTTCTTTAAATTTCCATAAAATTATAAGAATTCTGATTGTTTTGTTAACAAATTAACACAAAAGCTCTTGAACCATATAGTGAAATCTTTGTTAAAATTTAAAATAAGATATTCGCAAAAATATCAAGCTGTAAGCTTACTTACCTACTTTACTCATGATTTTTAAATTGGAAATTTGCTGATGAACTTGAGTTATATATTTAAAATAAATGACTTCTAAATAACACAATGCCTAGGTTGATTACAATATAAAACACCCAATTCAAAACTTTTCACAATATTTACACATTGATTGTTTCAACATTCAATCTTGGCTTTATGGTTGAACGAAGCAAATGTTAAAAGTATGTTTACATAAATTCTTAAATACGAAAACTTTCAATCAATTTGAGTAATATTTTACAAAAGGATATGGAATAAATAAACATGAGATCATAACATAAAAAAAATTAAATATCGAAGTACTAGTAATGAAAATAAGATGATAATAAGATGATACATCTGTAAACGAATATCAGAGCAAAAAAGGTAAAAGGAGAAAATTTTAAAATAAAAATTTCTCAAAACACGGACATTCATATTTAATACAAATTGAGAAAACAAATAAACAAAATGAACAACAACACCACAAAACTAAAACACTAGCAGTGTCGCCTCCAAACAAACTTGAGATACAATGAGGTGTTTCGGATGGAATAACATGATCTGCTCCGTGGATGTCATCCGTCATATAGCTAGCTAAAATATGGATTGGTTATTCCATTTTCTAACCCGTATATAAAACCAATTCAAATCAGTGGTGGCTGTTACTTCAACTTCTCTTACCCTAAAACAGCGTTTGAAAATCATTTGCGTATTTATTATAGGAATAAAAGTAATTTTGGAGGAGTTTATCGATATGTAAACGCGGCCGACTCACTCACAAACTGTATAAAGTCCGAAGGACTTTATGTAAAGTTTGTGAGTGAAAGGCCGCGTTTACACATCCATAAACCCCTTCAAAATTACTTTTATTTCTTATAATTCCAATCCTTTGAACTTAAAACAAGGTTGTGGCTGAATTTAACGTCACCATATACTGCAGTATTTTCCTCGGAGCGTATTAATGGGCAAGAAAAAATTATCGAGAAAATAATTTCTTTGTTGTTCATGACGTTAACCAATGAAATTGAACTTTGCAACAGCAATTGGAATTATACCATAAACATTATCAATGCAATAGTAGTATGATATACAAGACAATACAGAAAACAAAAGCCTTGACAGTCGGAATTACCACTGAAAACCGTGAGTATCAGATGTTTCAACTATAAGATTCGCACGTGAAATTCAAACATTGCAATGATCTATCAAATCATAATCACGACAGCAAAACTTACGCGATGACAATTGCAATATAGATTGATTATAATTTTGGTTTATAATATTTGATTTACCAATCTCTGGTTTTTGAAAATACAATAAGTTTTGATTTATTGATTGTTTTTAACGCCAACATTAGCAATATTACAGCTATATCGTGGCATGAACTGTTAATAATATGAATATTAAGGTAAAACAGTCACTTAAAGCGTATTGCTATGTACAAATAAAAAGATTTCTAAAAGATAATGTCATATAATAGACAATTGTGAGAAAAAAAGATCAGATATAATGAGTTTTAAAAATGGATAATATACTTATATTTATTATACAAATTAACAGCTTTTAAAAATTGAATAATTTCTTCTGCAATTTAGTTGACTTCTGCTCTAAGTCATGTTATTTTCTTCACATTATCGGCAATTATCTAATTGCAAGTTAACAATGCTTTGACTAAGAATTCAAATGCGTTCCATCTAGATTTAAAAAGTAGATGATTAAATAGTGGTTCATATTTTACACATGTAAAAAAAAATCAAGTAATGATATTATTGACACAATTTATTTATCATAGAAAAAAATTAACAAGCTTGTAATTGAATTACTACAGTGAGTATTTAAAGACGGTGTAGTGAATCTCGGCTATCTGAGTATCATATAAAACTCGTTATGCTTGTTTCTTTCCTACCATTTCCCAACAAATCCGGAATATATAGTGTAGGAATATATACTGTAACATTTGTTCCGTTGGAAAACATATTCTATATTATTTTGTCTGTTTGGAGTAAATCTTATAATGGAACTTCTAGTCCATGACAGCAGGATTTCATTACACGCATGCCGAATTAACAATAATAAGCATGTAATTAAACAAAAGTTAAATAAAAATTATGACTGACGAGTCTCCTTCAATAAGTTCTATGACTGTTGAATGAAAGACGTTACAGTCTTTATTTGTCGGGTATTGAAGGAAATTTTCTTCACGATACAGAAATGTTTGTAAATATATTCCTGTAGTATTGAAATAAAACATTTCTGTTGTTTGCATTTCTTTTGCAATCAAAGAAAGAATGATACTCGCCTTCCAATATGTTGCAGACGGAGCAAAATCTTTGATCCTTTGTGATTTCCATATATTATCTTCATATTTCAGCTTTCCTTTTCTTTTGAGCAACATTCCAACGGCGCCGGCAAATGGAGTCTACATTTCCCAATTAATTCGCTACTAAACAAAATGAACTGTATAAAATTCAATATTTTTCAGATAAGGCAAACCATCTTGCAGACGAATTTACAATTTCTTTGCTTCTTAAAGGTAAGAACGGTAATGTCAAAGAATGTAAGACTTCAACTGTTTTTTCCGTGCTGAGTGGATTTCTGAATTTGCTGATAAATAGTACGGAACTCTCGTGTGCTTGAAGGCAGAAACGATCTCCTCAAATACCAGTGAGATGGATAACCGGAATCCAGTCCTATTGAATGTAAATATGTACACCTAAAACAAACTATTTATTGCATTGAAGTGTACTTAAAATTTGTCCTGCATGACAATTATATAAATTTTGATTGACGAAAAACAGTTAATCTAAAGCGCTACAAATATATTAAATATAAATCACCCTTAGCTCAACAATGTTCATTAATTAGTGATTCCCTCTTAAGGTATTGATGTATTGATTTTTTGCAAATAATAATAAATTTGTTTCCGGAGTGAACACGACTCAAAACTCCCGTATTTGTGTTCTACGTAACACTAATTGCTTTGAAATCTAGCTTATTAAATTAAGAAACTTGTAATAAAACGGGGCAGCAGGGAAAATACAAAGAATACACATTTGTTTCCATGACATATTTTAGCTGCGATCTTTTTGTCAAGAATTCCGCTGAAGTGCACACTAGGGGTCTTCTTGATCTTGCTTGAGGGGTGAATATTGTTCACCTCTTGTTGAAGATCATCATTCGACATCAAGATGTATACAGGAATAAAAGCCCTGTCCTTGATAAACTGGAGCTTTCTATGTATCGTGTGCCTTCTTTGTCAGATGTAATTCACTCCATATCCTTTCATATTTTTCTACATTATACACACATAAACGTTACTAAAGGAGTTATTAACCTTTACATTTCATAAAAAAGAAATACCTAGTAAGTTGCAAATAATTAAACATAAAATGTTGAAATAGCTGACTAAAATACTATTTTAGGGCATATGGATATGTACAAAGCGCAAATAGGGATAAAAGCATGTCAAAACAACCGGAACAAGAAATTAATGAAAAAAATCTACGAATAGCAGGAGAGACAGAAAACAGGATTACGTTTTAGATTCTCCTAACCCCAAAACTGTCGAAAATATCAAAGTTTGATTTACACAAGCCTCCTGCCTGCCCAATAAATTTTAAATACAAATTGCCGACTCTCAGATATATTGTTCGAGAATGGTCAATTCATTACTAAAAATACAAAACATTCAATCAAATGTGAGCGGAAATATTTCCTGTAAGTACTGGGACCTGTAACTAAAAGCACTCTTTGGCTTCAAGTGTATTTTAGGAGGCACTTCATTTGAATTTTGGTAACGAGACGCACTCTTTATTTGATTGGCAACTCTGAAAATTTGGTCTTAAGGTGGCACTTAATTCTCTTGCAAGCGATTCTTCAATTGAGTGACTAAAAATTAATAATTATCGTCAGACTATCTTTTCTTGCTCTTTGATATTTTAAACTTTAACTACAAAATGTTTATAGAATTCAGTAAGTTAACAAAACTAAGAGAGGTCCAATTTCAAAACGGTACTTGTCTAAAATTGCTTTTCAGGATCTCATACATCCAATAATCTTGTGAGGAGACCTACATCGTTTCGAAAAGGCTATTAGATTGATTGATTTTTGTTTTATGCAAACTTCAGCAATTTGTCCACTTTATCATGTGGAGAACAGTTGAGAATATTAAACAATTGTAAAAAAAATATATAAAAATATGAATAAAAAAACCATATACATGTACCTTTGTAAGAGTAAAAACAAATTTGTAAAATAGACGAAATGTTGGTTTAACTGTTATAGTAACAATATTGGAAACTAGTTTAAAATTGATCCATTTTAATCTTAGTAAATAAATTGATTGCTTTAAAATTGAACGATTTTGTCGCCTGTGACGTTTATAAACAGGTCTTAAAGACAATCAGCAGAGTAAAAATCGCTCCTGATATCGGCAAAATCTACACAAAAAAGCCATTCAAAAAATATCTTGGATTGTATAAGTACAATTGCATTGAATCTTTCAGGTCGGTCATCACTTTTTAGAATAAAAAGGCTTCTAGACGCACACAGTCAAAACCAGTTGAAATGCAGAAGCTGAAAAATGATATCCTAAATGACCATAATATGGAAGAAAATTCTAGTTTGGGTAGTTTAAGCCAACTGACAATTTGAAGAAAAAAGAAATACTTTGCTGTCGAAATACAATCTTTTGAAGTAGTTCTAAATAAAACTTTTTCCTCTTTCACCATTTTCCCCTCTAATATGTTGTTATTGGCTTTAATTAAGGATGATCATATGTTGGCGAACCATAACTCTTATGGTCCTCTTTATTTTTCTAAATGGTACATTAAATTACAAAAACCTATAAGGACCTATGGTAGATCAACATTAGACGATGGCTGGGTAGAGAAAATCTACAAAAATATTGTTGAAATAAAGAGACAATTTAATTTCTCCAAAGAGTGAGTGGAAATGCTTTACATAGTTTGTAGTGCTTGAAACAACAATTCATAAGGTAGTTACCATCGTTTATTTCTGAAATTAGTAAAGATATTCGGACTCCTCTGTCTTTTTCAATATCATAATATGTAAATATTTTGCACATGAACACCCACTTTTCCTGTAATATTCTAAAAGCATGTGCCTGTAAGGAATTTCGGACATCTCAAGAAATTGACTTTACTCCTTCACCTGATTTTCAAGACTTAAAAAAATATAATACAAGGCCTCTGAAAAACCTAGAAAATGGGCATTTCCTGCCAAAATAGTAATTGCCTGTATCTCAAAAGCAAGTGCATGAATCTACTTTTTTTTTGTTTTTTGTTTTTTTTTTTGTTTATTTTAAACTTTTCAACGTAAAAATATTCCCCGTGCTTGAGAAGCATGCTCTGTACATTTTGTCAATTATTGTGTATTTGTTCACGTGAGAATTTCTCATATCAATGCACTATCAAAATTCAACATTTGGCTTTCTTGTTTTGTAAAAAATTATTTTTCTGGCCATCTATATATATATTGCCCATATTTCCCGATTGTACTTGCCAAGTTTTCTTACAAACACTTCAATGAGTGCCCTGTGATCATTTATATGTTGTAGTGTCCATTGGTCTCTTTGTAGGGCAATGGATGACAATGTTTGTACTTTGCCCGATATGTTATGCTTGTTGACAACCTCGCATCCATGATAAAAATGATGTAAAAATACAAAAATATCCTATTTGCTTAATAAACAATAAATTTTGTTATGCTGTACACGTGTTTCAAGGTGTAACCCTGATCAGCAGCATTAGAATCAAATGGTATGGAAAGCCATAATCCAAAAATAGTGAAAAAAGAACAGGGGGTGGATGTGGCGTTGTTCGACATTTAGCAAGTGAATTCTGCTTAAACCGGTTCTAGGGGCCGCCTTGAACTTACTATGAGGTAAGAGTGTTTTCTATTTGTTGAAGGCTTCATTATGACGTCAAGATGAAGAACAAGAATGAAAACGCCGTTCCATTTGCTTAAACTTACCATGAATTTATAGGGATTCTGTCCCATGTTCATTTACTCCATTTCCCTTTAATTGTTTATTTCATTGAGTCGTACTAGTTCACAACACTTCTATATAATTCTTATTACTTTTATTCAAAGATGGAAAATCCCCTTAGCCAATTTCATTAAGAACTTAAAAGGCTGTGTCAGATCAGTCATTCCAACTGGACTTGAAATCAAAATGAACTAGATTTGCAATTCCAAGCAATACCTGATGTTGCCCCTGGCAGCCAATTTGATGATTCCATCTTGTTTGCAGCATCAAATCTACCTAGAAATCAAATTTCATTGAAATCCGACAAAGTTGAAATTAAAAGTTGAAGACCTATTTTGGCGACCAACTTGGAAATGGCGGCCATTTTGAAAATTTTCGGCGGTGCATGCATATATTCCCATGGTGGTCAAACTTTGTACCAAGTATCAATGAGTTCTGCCCAAGCATCTGTGAGAAAACGACCGGACAAAAAATAGATGGAAGAAAGAAACAATAATTAATAATAAAGAAACGGACAAAGAACAATATGTCGTCCCGACTACGTCTGGGACGACATTAATATTACTAAGATGACTACATTAAATATACACTCAACCTATGACAAAATTTACCAAATAAAAATACTAAAAAATGATTATTTCACTTTTTTAAATCCTAAATTTAAGGAGTATTTACATCAGATCTATCCAAATGAGCTTGAAATTAAAGAAACAACTGAAACACCTACTTCAGCTTCGTACCTAGATCTTTTATTGTATATTGATGAAGATAGACGTTTGAAATCTAAGCTTTATGACAAGCGTGATGATTTTAATTTCCAAATTGTGAACTTTCCCTTTCTTAGCAGCAATATACCTACCTCTCCAGCCTATGGAGTGTACATTTCACAGTTGATTCGTTACTGTCGAGCGTGTAGTTTGTACAGTGATTTTTTGAACAGAGCAAAAACACTGTCCCAAAAGCTGGTTAGTCAGGGATTTGTTCAGCCTATGTTAATTTCATCCCTCAAGAAATTCTGTGGCCGTCACCATAACTTCATTGAAAGATATGACGTGTCAGTATCCCAAACGAAAGTGGACATTTTCAGCTAGATTCACGTCTTGACATTTTCCCTGATTGAATCACTCACAGTGTGACGGGTGCAGTTAACGGAGCAGGACATGCTTACCCTTCCGGAGCACCTGATGTCACTCTCCGTTTTACTGGAGTTCATACTGTGAGTGCCTTTGTTTTGAATGTTGGAATTTCTGTTTCTGTGTTTTGTACCTGTCTAACGTCATTGTTTTTGTGTCTAACGTCATTGTTTTCTGTGTTCTCGTTTTGCAGTGTCTTTGGACTTAGATTTTTGTAAATTTCACTCCTTTGTTCCTTCGGTATTATACTGTCGTTGTTTGAAAGTTAAACCCTTAATTATCATCAAACTTCAAGATTTTTTGTATTTCATTACTTGAAATTATTTATTTCACTAAAAAGTATTCGAACTGCATGGTTGCTAGGTAGAGTTAAAACACTACCTTTTACAAGAAAAATTTTAATCCTAAATACGAACATTTGGAAGTTCATTTAAAATTTGACCCCTTTTTATCCGGCTCAATATCAAACTTCCCAAAGCTTATTAAGTACCTGCACACCCTATATGCTACAATTATTAAACAAAATTAAATTCTAGATTCATAAAAATGTAGATGTAGTTCAAGTCACAAAAAAGCGTGATGGGCAGACGAACACACGGACAGCCATAAGCATCGACATTATCCCCGAATTTTCGTTCGAAAATGCGGGATAAAAACCAGAGGCTTCCAGGAGCCTGTATCGCTCACCTGGCTTTCAGCTGCCTTAATCAAGGAAACATTGTAAGTTATACAGTTGACCTTCAGTTTCTCAAACTTTTGTAGCTCGAACACCTCCAATATCTTGAACTGTTTTTAATGTCTGATCATTTATTTTATTTCTTTGTTGGGCTTTTTTGGACAAAAAACGTTCTTGCTGAGGACCACTTCCGACACCAGTTTTAAAGTCGAGACATCATTTTGTAAATGGCAGTCAACAAACAATTTTCAACATATGTTTTGAAGTCGCAACATCAATATCTATTTGGAAATCAAATTTCATTCAAATCGGACAATGTTGAATTTTCCTGCCTTTTTTGGCGGCCATTTTAAAAATGGCGGTCAACGAACAATGTTTAACATCAGTTTTGAAGTTGCGACATCAAGACCTATTTGGAAACCAAATGTCGTTGAAATTGGACAATGTTGAATTTTCCCGCCCTTTTTTGGTGGCCATTTTGAAAATGGCAGTCAACGAACAATTTTCAACACCAGTTTTGAAGTTGCAACATCAATATCTATTTGGAAACCAAATTTCATTGAAATCGGACAATGTTGAATTTTTCCGCCTTTTTTGGCGGCCATTTTCAAAATGGTGGTCAAGGAACAATTTTCAACATTAGTTTTGAAGTCGCCACAGCATGGCAAACATTTCATCAGTTTACACTTGACCTTCATCTTCTATAGTTTTAAAAATAAAAGATGAAAAATACGAAAAATTAAAAAAATCGGTGAAAAAAGGGCAATAACTCCTACAAGGCTTTATGGATTTTTTTCAAAATTTCAGGGTGAGTAGACCTTGATATGCTTAACATTTTTTCAATTTACACTTGACGTCTTTCTGTTACACTTTTTGAAATAAAAAATGAAAAATGCAAAAATTTTGAAAATTTAACGGAAAAAGGGCTATAACTCCAAAATTGGTTTTCAGATTTTCTTCAAAATTGCAGGGCAGGTAGATCTTGCCATGCTGATCATTTTTATCCCATGTCAGATTTTTGATATCTGTAACGATTTTCGAGTTATTAGCCAAAAACTGCAATTTAACCCTATGTTTTATTTTTAGCAATGGCGGCCATGTTGTTTAATCAGCCGACTAATCGAACACAATTTTGAGAAACAATACCCTGGTGATGATTCAAGTCAAGTTTGGTTACATTTGGCCCAGCGGTTTTAGAGGAGAAGATTTTTGAAATTGTTGACGGACGGACAGACGGACGATAGACGGACGACGGACGACGGACGCATAGTGATGGCAAAAGCTCACCCTGACATAGCCAGGTGAGCTAACAAAGGAAACACAATTTCATAGCAGTACTCTATCATTTTCGAATTACACCTAAAAGGACGACCGTTTAAATTTCAGGGGAGGGCTTGGATGATTTTTGGCTAGAAAAATTATCCATTTTCATGTTCTTCCCAAACAAATTATTTGTTTTCATCAAAATGTGACATCAAATTAATTTTTTAATATATTTCTCCTAAAGATTTCTGTCAAAAACAAAATAAATTATTTATTTTCATAATAAGTAGGATTATAATATTATTATTATAACTTTTTGCTTTTGTAGCCGGTAGCCCACTAATTGAAGGCCAAACTTTTTCACCTCTCTCTCCCTTTTCATTTTTATTTTGTAAATTTTGTCTTTATTTTATAAATGATCTATTTATCATTTTTATTTTGGTAATAATTTTTCGGTAGCACCAAAATTAAATTACATTTTCACAAATCACAAAAGCCAACTCCCTCTCCCGAAAATCAAATGGTTGTCCCTTAATCTTTTCGCCTCATATTCTAAACCAAACAAAAAATCCAAAAGGTAAATTAGTAAATTGAGTTCTGTTCTTAAGATACTATAATATTTTAAAGTGAGGCCAAAGATTGTGTCTTAGTTACAGTCTTAAAGCACTTGTTGTTCTGTCCTTATCCTCTCGTAAGACTGCTCTTACATATAAGATGAGTGTTTCTAGCATTAGAAGTCCTAACAACCAATCAGTAAACAGAAAAGAACTTTGTTATTACTTATTTGAATGTACGATATGATTGATTTTTTGGGGAAAGGGAGAAATTTTCGTGTTTTACTACATGATCAATGTTTTGCTTAGAACAGCATAATGACTTTTTTTCATTCGTGTTTTATAAGTAAATCTGGCTGAAAATCTGTTTCGTGTACATTCGATTAGTTCAATAATATAAAAAATATATGCTTTCTATTCGCTGTTCTTCGGTTCAATTTTTTTTGTTATTTGACACAGAATGCTAAATTTACTGATGAAGCAAGCAATAATATGACATTCCACATTTCGAGTCCTGACTGCTCTGACCTGTCATACAGCCCTGACTACTCTGACCAGTCGTGGAGTCCTGACCGCTCTAACCGGTCGTAGCATCCTGACTGGTCTGACCAGTCGTAGAGCCCTGACCGCTTCGAGCTGTCATACAGCGATGGAAATAATAACGTTCTGTTTCAACACTCCAAAATAGCGTTCATCGTTTGAATCCTGTGCGTGCATCGTGTAAATGTTTTGCGCTCACATCGTGTAACGCGCGGTTACTCGTTTCATTCAAAATCCGCGATTTTTATAGATAAATTTTCCTGCTTTCTGTACAACACATAAATTACATCTATTATTTAATTTCTATTTTTTTAAACGCTAATACAGCTTTTTTTACAATCGCAAATTTTACAAGCAAACAAAAAATACCAACATAATAATTAGATATATGGAACACCACAATTAAGCGTTTCTTATATGTATTTGCAGAGTCCATTAGTACTAATAATGTACTTCTGGCATTGGTAAAATGAAAATAATGTGCACAAAAAAATCCTTATTGGGATATTTGTTTATCAAATTTTCAATATTCACAACGCCAAAGAGCATTTAAAATGTCCCTTTTGTTGAATTTTTCTAGTAAATTTACAGCAAGTCAGGGAATTATATTCCTTTAAAGCAAGTTTAAGTAGTTTTGTAGGCATTGATTATATGGAATGAAGAAAATCGATTTTTTTTTCATATGTTTGAGGTTAAATTAAAGCAAGTTTCAGTCTTGTGGGCATCAATATAATATCAAATGGAGAATATGTGCCTTTTCTTATATGTTCAAGGTTAAATTTCAACAAGATTCAATAAAGCAGGTATGGATAAAATATGAAATGACAAAAATTTTCCTTTTTTATATGTTTTAGGTTAAATAACAGCAAGTGTAAGTATTGCGGAAATCGATATAATATGAAATGGAGAAAATGTGCATTTTCTTATATGCTTTAGGTTGAATTACAGCAAGTTTCTATAATGTAGGCATCAATATCATGTCGAATGGACAAAATTTGCCTTTTGTTATATGTTGTAGGTTCAATTACAGAAAGTTTCAGTATTGCGGGTATTGATATACTATCGAATTGAGCAAATGTGGCTTTTCTTATATGTTGTAGATTAAATTACATAAAGTTACAGTATTGTGGTCATTGATATAATATGAAATGGAGAAAATGTGCTTTTTATATGATTAAGGTAAAATTACAGCAAATTTCAGTATTGCGAGCATCAATACATTATCCAGTGGAGGAAATGTACCTTTTCTTATATGTTTTAGGTCAAATTACAACAAGTTTCAATAAGGCGGACGTGGATATAATGTCGATTGAACAAAATTTGCCCTTTCTTATATGATTTAGGTTATATTAAAGCAATTTTCAGTTTTTGCGGGCATCAATATAACATCAAGTGGAGAAAAAGTGTCTTTTCTTATATGTTTAGGTTAAATTACAGAAAGTGTCAATATTGCAGGTATCGAATTAATATCAAATGGTAAAAATGTGCCTTTTAATATATGATTTAGGTTAAATAACAGCAAGTGTCAGTATAACGGGCATCATTATAATATCAAATGGACAAAATGTGCCTTTTCATACACCGGGATCTTTTGGGTTAAATTACAGTAAGTTCCAGTATTGCGAGCATTAATATCACATCGAATGTAGAAAATGTGCATTTTTTATATGTTGTAAGTTAAATTACAGCAGGCTTCAGTATTGTGGGCATGGATAAATAATGGATGGATGGATAAAAAATGAAAAAAAATAATTAAAAAAAATAAAATAAAAAAATTAGGTTAAATTAGAGTAAGTTCCAGTATTGTGGGTTTTAATATGATATCGAATGGTGAAAATGTGCCTTTTTTAAATCTTGTAGGTTAAATTCCAGCAAGCTTCAATATTACGGGCATGGATATAATATCGAATGGACAAAAATTTGCCTTTTCTTCTATGTTGTAGGTTAAATTACAGAAAGTTTCAGTATTGCGGGTATTGATATGCTATGGAATGGAGAAAATATGGCTTTTCTTATATGTTTTAGGTTAAATAAACAACATGAACAAGTTTCAATAATGCGGGCATGGATATAATATCGATTGGACAAATATGCCTTTTTTATATGTTTGAGGTCAAATTACAGTAAGTTTAAATGTTGCGGGCACCAATTTAACATCAAACGGAGAAAATGTGCCTTTTTATCTATTTTAGGTTAAATTAAAGCAAGTTTCAGTATTGGGGGTATCAATATAATATGAAATAGAGATAATATGCTAATTTTTATATGCTTTAAGTTAAATTGCAGAAAGTTTCAGTTTTGCAGGTATCACTATATTATCAGATGGAGAAAATGTGCTTTTTCTTATATGTTTTAGGTTAAATTACAGTAAGTTCAAGTATTGTGAGTTTTAATATGATATCGAATGGAGAAAATGTGCCTTTTTTAAATCTTGTAGGTTAAATTCCAGCAAGCTTCAGTATTACGGGCATGGATATAATATCGAATGGACAAAAATTTGCCTTTTCTTCTATGTTGTAGGTTAAATAACAGAAAGTTTCAGTATTGCGGGTATTGATATGCTATGGAATGGAGAAAATGTGGCTTTTCTTATATGTTTTAGGCTAAATAAACAACATGAACAAGTTTCAATAATGCGGGCATGGATATGATATCGATTGGACAAAATATGCCTTTTTTATATGTTTTAGGTCAAAGTACAGTAAGTTTAAATGCTGCGGGCACCAATTTAACAGCAAACGGAGAAAATGTGCCTTTTTATATATTTAAGGTTAAATTAAAGCAAGTTTCAGTATTGTGGATATCAATATAATATGGAATGGAGATAATATGCTAATTTTTATATGATTTAAGTTAAATTACAGAAAGTTTCAGTTTTGCAGGTATCACTATATTATCAAATGGAGAAAATGTGCTTTTTCTTATATGTTTTAGGTTAAATTACAGTAAGTTCAAGTATTGTGGGTTTTAGTATGATATCGAATGGAGAAAATGTGCCTTTTTTAAATAACAATTAAGTTAAATTACAGCAAGCTTCAGTATTACGGGCATGGATGTAATATCGAATGGACAAAATTTGCCTTTTCTTCTATGTTGAAGGTTAAATAACAGAAAATTTCAGTATTGCGGGTATTAACATACTTTCGAATAGAGAAAATGTACCTCTTCTTAAATGTTATAAGTTAAATTATAATAAGTTTCAATAATGCGGGCATGGATAAAGTACCGATTGGACAAAATTTGCTTTTTCTTACATTTTTTTTTATTGTATATGTTTTAGGTCAAATAACAGCAAGTTTTAGTGTTGCGGGCATCAATATTACATCAAATGGAGAAAATGTTCCTTTTTATATGTTTTAGGTTAAATTACAGCAAGTTTCAGTATTGCGGGTATCAATATATTATCGAATGGAGAAAATGTGCCTTTTCTTATATGTTTCAGGTCAAATTACAGCATTTATCCGTGTCAGTATTGTAGGTAAGGAATTAATATCAAATGGTAAAGATGGGCCTTTTGTTATATGATTTAGGTTTAATAAAAGCAAGTGTCAGTTTTGCGGGTATCATTATACATGTATTATCAAATGGAGAAATTATGCCTTTTCTTATATGTTTTAGATTAAATTCCAGTAAGTTCAAGTATTAATGTCATACCAAATGTAAAAAATGTGCTTTTTTATGTTGGAGGTTAAATTACAGCAAGCTTCAGTATTGCGGGCATGGATATAATATCGAATCGAGAAAATTCGCCTTTTCTTCTATGTTGTAGGTTAAATAACAGAAAGTTTCAGTATTGCGGTTATTGATATACTATCGAATCGAAAAAATGTGGCTTTTCTTATATGTTGTAGGTTAAATTACACAAAGTTTCAGTATTGCGGTCATTGATATACTATCATTGAATGGAGAAAATGTACCTTTCCTTATATGTTTTAGGTTAAATTACAAAAAGTTTCAATAATGCGAGCATGGATATAATATCGAATGGGCAAAATTTGCCTATTCTTCAATGCTGTAGGTTAAATTACAGAAAGTTTCAGTATTGCGGGTATTGATATACTATCGAATGGAGATAGGTGGCTTTTTTTATATGGTTCATTATACCGGTATACTTTTGAATGGAGAAAATGTATTATTTCTTATGTATCTTATGTTAAATTACAACAAGTTTTCAATTTTGCAGGCATGAATATATTATCAAATGGACAAAATGTGCCTTTTCGTATATGTTAAAGGTTAAATTACAGCAATTTTCAGTCTTCCGGGCATCGATATAACATATAAGAACATGTCAGGGCTCTACGACCAGAACAGGTCAGTGCAGTGAGGATTCTATGACCAGAACAGGTTAGAGCAGTCATGACTCTAGAACAGTTCTAAAGTTAACTTAGAGTATTTTTATGACTGCTCTATGACTGGTCAAAGTCAACTTGAAAACGGTCCTAAGTTAACTTATAGGAGCTTTTATGACTGGTTCAAAATTGACGAGAGGTTATGTCTGCACCCTACTGTATATGCAATGTAATTTTCAAAAGAAAAGTTTAGGGTCAACGCGCAAAATTTTCCTATGTTTTTATGGTGGATAAAATAAGACAGTTCCAAAAGTCGGATACAACTTCAAAAGCTCGAGAAGTGACCATCCTTAAAAAAGCATTCCATGACCAAACTTTCAGAATTACGCATTGTCAGAATCTCTCCTTTCAAGATTGTGGTGATGAAGTTAGTAGTCTACCTGTATTGGGTTTTATTTGTATGTTTACTTAACTATAGGAAAAAGGGGAAAGATAACAATATTGAATTGCATTAGTAATTCACATCTCATGCAAGAGCTTAAATCAGAATGTAGAATTAATTATGCACGTAAAATGCAAATATTGGTCACAACTTAAAAGACAAAATTAAAGGTGTCATATCCCTAAGAATGGAAAACCATACTAAAACATATATAGGCTAGGGATATCTGACGAGGATGATTACCTTGGTAACTACATGTATACCTAAACCGAAACACCATACAGAAATAGAAAATTATGTCAAGACACAAGTTAACAATATATCCAGTTTACTAATGCAATTTTATTATAGAAAAGCATGAGGGGTGTGGAAAAATATACTGGAATTTTGAAAGAAAGAAAAAGGAAACTTATGTCAGGACATAAGTGAACAATATAATTAAGTATACTTTTTAATAAAATACTGTGATAGAAAAACACGAGGAGTGTGTGTTAAGATATATTGGATTGGTTATGGACTTCTTTTGTTCTATAATGGTACCAAGTCCGGCTGTCCCGAGTTCCTACCGTTGTTCACATTTGTCGTTTGTGTTATTTGTGTTTTCCTGTGTAGTTCCCTAGCAGATTGTGGCATGTAATTTTCAGCCATTGTAGGTGTTTCCTGTTGTCCCTTTTATTTCATTGTACTTGATTTTCCGTGAAATTATGACAACAAAAATTGAAATTTATAAAAAAATGTCATAGTGGTTATCAAGTGGGTATAGATGAGATATATGTTAGATATAATTCTCTAGGCATAATTTGAAGATCTCTTACTGCCTAAAAACTAAGTATTTTTTTTTGTTATACAAGGAGTATTATGATGACATTTGCAAGTCATAGTGAAAAGCACCACTTCCTTCAGAATTCTATTATATTATATTATGCACCACATCCAATTTAGCCGTAAATACGGAAAAGTCAACAATTTACAATCAAATTTAGAAATTATGTCATCTGTTCCTTAATTGAGAAAAAATCTAATGAAAACAAATGTAACATTTGGCGTTGAAAAAACTGAACAAACATAACTACTCGTAAATTTAATTGACAAATCGACATCAAAGCAAACATGTATGAAATGTGATTTCGAAGTCAAATATCACGCAGAAAAGGGCTCCAATTAAGACAACACTATCATTTAAAACAGAACAATTGACAAACGTGAAACTGATCAGAAAAAAAAAATTGAAAGTGGGAAACTCACAAAAAACCAGGTGCTCCGGATCCCCTTAACCCGCAGATTGTGTGACGGAATGTATGACGGCCGTATCAGTGAAAATCCCGTTTGAGTCACATGCAGCATCCGTCAGTGCACAAATAAACTGAATCCAATATAAAAATATCTGTTTTATTTCATAAGAAAAAAAATAACGACTTGCTAAATCTAGATAACAACCGATTAACAGCAATTGCTGGCCATAACCAAAACTAAGTATAAAACAAATACACATACTAAATTGAAAATGTATGCATGGTAATTTTTATATGTGTAAGGAGTTCTATGCCTTGCTATTATTAAAAAATGTATTTTACTGATTAAATGTGTCGAACATGTATAACAATCAATGGTATGTTTAAATAGGTAAACAACAAACAACACCGCTAACGACTACAAAACCAATTACTAAACCAACAACGCAGTCAACCACTGCACCGAAAACATTGCAGTCGACGACTACACCATCAAACATACCAGAGCCAACTACTACACAACTAACTACACAGTGTACAACTTCACAACTGGCCATACCAGAACCGACGACTACAAAAGAAACAACACAGCCAACGACTGCACCACCAACACAGTTGACGACTATAAATCTAAACATACCTGAGCCGACGACCACACAGCCAACGACACAACCTGATCTAGAAGCAGATGGTAAAATAAATGAGTGTTTAGCGTATTCCGTTCAAACTGTAAAGAAATAAATTATACAAATTTCGAGGGAATAACATTTACAATAACCGTCCCTTACATACTCGATCTTTTTAACCCCATAATTATCAAATTTCTACTGCCAAAAGGATAAAACATTAAAACAGGGAGCATCAACGGGACCTTTGAAATCATAATAATAATTATCGACGGCTTGTAAAAGAAATCTTATTTCTCTAATTTCTTTACAGTTTTCACGTGTCATTACCGGTGTGAGAACATTTGTTCTCGCAATTTCAGAGCAAGTTGCGTAAAATGTCGTCGAATACAATCCTCTATGTGTTACATATGGATCATTAGAAAAAGTTTATACAACTTAAATGCGTTAATCATAAAATTTCTCACATCTCGTCAAATAAAAAAGCTCTGAAAGCCTCGATTTCGAACGTTTCCGAACTTTATTTTACTTGATGTGAGAAACTTAAAAAAACTAGTTCTCTTGGTATTAACTATATTCCTCAAATTCTACAGCTAACGATTATTCTTATATATCCAGTATTATTTGTAAGTTATTGTTCCATTCTGAAACACTTATTTGATCATCTCTGATACCATTTAAATACTTCCACAGAATTCTGAGTTATTTAATCAGTGTTATTATATTCCTGTTGAAAACTGAGACGTTAATTTACAAGTATTATTAACTTATCTACACTAAAGAGACAGAAGACATACGTTGTCAAAATCGCTTTACGCAGAAATGAGTATACAGCAACTTCGTTACAATAACCAATGTTTTGATCCCACTTGATAAAATTAACATGCTTTATTGAATTTTATTAGTAGTAATTCATGCAATCATCGAAGTTATATGTCTTCAACTAATTTTATAGCTAAACATTCTCTAATGTGCTCGTGGACAGAAAATATTTTTTTATTTCACTAAGTAACTATATTTTAAAATTCATTGTGACCCAAAAGAAAGCCTTTAAGATGTTACTTTGAACTAATTTTATAAAATAAGCATTCTCTAATGTGCATGTGACAGAAAATATTTTTATTGCACGAAGTTACTTAGTATTTATTAGACTGCATTTTTAATTCATTTTGTCCCAAAAGAAGTCTTTTTAAGATGTAATAATTTACAGCTCCTTCCGAAGCACTTGATGTCAATTTCTTTTTGAAGGGAGTTAAAACTGTGAGTAACTTAGTCTTTTATGTTGTGTTTTTACTTCTTTGTCTTGTAGCTGTCTTATGTCATTCCTTTTTGGCCATATCTGTGGACTTTGATTTTTTTAATTGCCATTCCAATGTCCCTTTATTATTCTACTGTCGTTGTTTTAAAGTTATTTTACTTAAGGGGTATATCATTTTTAAAACATGCGATTTGTAATTATTGTTCTTCGGCATGTGGGGTACGTCTGATAAAACAACGGAAGTCGGTATGGGACTGTAATGCTGCATGTATGATCCACGATAAATGACATTTTGAGTGGTATTGATTCGGGAAGTCAATTTCTGCGTCTTCTTTTTTAAGGTAACTGAAAAGTTTAACCAAGTTATATTATTTCTTTAGAATTAAAAGATTTTCTTCAAAAACATATGTAACTGAAATATTGTTAAAAATATTACAAAAATCTATAATCGTTTCATTATGAAGATAATTTTTCGTTAAGGTAGTACGAGAGTTTAAAATTGCGCATCATTTTTGTGCATGTGACAAAAATGAAATTCCGGTTGTATAAGATAAAACGAGGTAATGTATTTCAATAATTATTTTTAATGAAAACATGCTTAATTTCTGTTGTAATTAGTATTAATTTTATCTATGTAATTATTTAAAACAACAAATATGTATAAAACTAGGAATAAAGATAAATAATATATACCGAATTTTATGTAAAAACTCAATAATTTTATGTAATAATTTTTAAATTCTGCCTGGGACTAAAATTAGTCGTAGATCTGCCGAAAATGTATTATAAATGAAATAAAGAAAGCGTTATTGATTATTTTGCCTTGAACTTTAATTCATGGTATTAAATATTTAAAACAAAGAATGCAATTATGTATGTTTGTTTTGAACATTTTGAACACGATCTGTAAGAATCAATCAAAATATTATTCATTTTAATTAATTAATTGACTTCTAATTATTTGTGATTAAAAATAATTTAAAGAAAGTTTCAAGGATCAGAGAACTAAATTTGGTAGCAACTAAAAAAAATGTAGAAGAATTTTTTTCTGTTATTGATTTTTGTTCGTTTTTTTTTCTCTTGGTATTCCAAACCGTTGATCACTTTCTCATCAAAATGGTGACATATCGATTTGGTTACGAAGCTAAATATCAGATAAATATCACAATAAAACCTACCCCAAAATACTCTGTGATAAATCAAGTAAATATTTTCCATTCATATTTAATAATGATTTCTTCACAAAAGATATACTATCACCGTCGATCACTTCGTCATGAAATGGCGACAACACAATTTGGTTACAAAGCATGTAATCAAATAAATCTCACAATAAAACATACATAAACGCACCCTATAATATGTAAAATTTCACGTTCTATTTGAATTAAACATTCATTTCATAGATTTAACGAACCGTTTCTTCACAAAATGTACCAATACATTGCCTCCGTCTCACGAAATAGGCAAAATCTAATTCGCGTCACGAAGTCCTAGTGTAAATATTCGTACAATCTGACTGGGAAGGTGATGATAAACACTAGCAAAGTAAACATTATACATAAACAAGCTTTTGTGACACTTATCGATGTATGAGATGGCTGCATTGGTATATATTTTCTTTCCAAATAAAAATCAACATCTACGAAAATGGCTATATGGTGTCTTCGTCGCAATGCATTATGAGTATTTTACCTTGAAATGGGATTTGATTGGATCAAACTGGTTTGTTACAGAGTTTCGAATCCCGTCAATATATTAATCCCAGGATGTATGTAAAGAAAGTGGAAACAGAAATCATCTTCAATGGCTGAAAATTATAATTATATGCCACAATCTGTCAGGGTAAAGAAATAAGACAAAAGACAAACGTTAACAATGATAGGAACTCGGGACAGCTTGACTCGGTACCGGCACAAGCAAAAGCCAGTGGTAGAATTAAACCCGTTTATCGGTACCCAAATCTCCCCTTTATCTATCACGTTTCCCTATATTAAAATGAACATACGAATAAAACCCGATAGTGGTAAACTACTTACTCCATGACCACAATCTTAAAGGAGAGAAAAAGACAATAATTTTGAAGGATGGGTGATGGAATACTCGCCGCTACTTTGCCACCGACCTGAAGGAGCCTAGCGTGCTTGTAAAACACTGTCGCGATAAGAAAGAAAAAACAAACTCAAAACTGTATCATTTTACCGACAAACGAATACGGAAGCAAAAAGTCAAAAAGGAGAACAGGGTATTCACAATCCCATATCTCAACAACAAAAAATAATAAAATTATATCTAGGCAAAACAATTCCGGGCAAAAAGAAAACAAAGAAAAAATTGCCAAGAACGGCACAAAAATAAGTATTAGCAGTGTGAAAGTCACGTTATTTTCAATATATATGAATAATAAACACCTAACTGTTTTTGTTTTTGTCTGTATTAGATGCAACCCAGTGCACGTGTCCCTGTACAGCTGATGCTAAACATACACAACAGTTCTATGAGTCATTGAAAGGTTATAACCAAGAGGACTTACGAAATATACTAAAACCAATGCTACGTACGATAAAGAAAGCCATGGCCGTAAACAAGTCACAAACATCCAAGAACAAACGGAGGCTAATTAGTGCACCAGACAATCGGAACTCCTCAAAGCAGATAGGCATTGTTGGAATTATAATTATCTCAATTGTTATTGGTTTAATTGTTCTTCTGGACTTCACTCGGATCTTTCAGCGGAGGACCTCCGCAACCTCAAACTGAATAGAACATGAATCTGTGTTTAGTTTTTACATTTATGTTTTGAATATTTCTTTCCTTCAATGTGCTTATATTTGTCACTACTGTATAAATTAAAGTTTCTGAAGTATTATTTCCCTCCAGCACCCCTCGTACATATTTCCAAACATTGCATTTTTTTTTACAAATTTTTATTTGCATAAAAAACGAATGAGTTGTCGACATTGACATTGACATGTCAAGAACTCAAATTGACTACGATTTAAGTTTTTTTTTGTTGCTTTGTATTAATGATGGTTGATATTTGATTGACATATGGAATGATGGTAAATATTTTATAGATTAACAGATGTCGTGTTTTATATAATTTATATTAACAAAGCAAATAATAAACTTACAATTTGTAGAATCTCTGTTGTGAGCCAGTTGATTAGATTGATAATAAATGTGATTAAAATGTTTCTTCCAAAATATTTGTCATAAAATTTAGATATTGAAAACTTTCAAATGATCAAAGTCGGGCCAAGACCCGACACCATACATACACCAACCAAATGAAAGAGGATTTTACAAACAATGTAAATGATACCATTCGTTGAATTGGTTTTAAGCATTTCAAGCAATTTGAAAGAACGAAAGAAAACAGAAAACAGGAAACACCTGTAATGACAACGATAGGAACTCGAGACAGTCAGACCAAGTTCCTGTACAAGCGGAAGCAAAACAAATTGTTTAACTGAATTCTGGGCACCTACACATCCATGACTTATACAATCATTGAAATACGAATATATAATAAATGGAACAACGCTTTTTGTTGTTGTTCGTCATCTTGAAGTCACTATGAGGCCTTCAATAATGAGCTATGCTCATACCTCACAGAAAATTCAAAACGGCCCCTAGCGCCGGTTAAGAGGCATTTATTGCGAAATGTCGATCAACGATAGATCTATGTATTCCTTCTCGTCGTGGATGTGGGGTTGTTAACAAACTTTAAATAAACATCTGCTGCCATCAAATTTAGAAATAAACTAGTTCATAATGATTCTCAGATGGCCCTCACAGAAATAAAAACAAAACAAAACAGACACACACAAAACAAAACAAAACAGGCAGTTCCTTTTCTGATCAATGATAGCTGCCGGAAGGTAAGAGAGTTCAACATTAGATCCCGTTTGAAGACCATTTATATGTGTCATCTCATATTCATAGACCATTGTGAACCAAGGGTAGTCACAATGGTTCTTTGGTTGTCTATAAGATATGATGTCTGTCGGTTGGCATCTCATCTAAAATGGCCACAGCGGAAACATAGTCAAACTTTTAACCCTATGAAAAATTCAAAGATCTCTAAAAATATAGTTCAAATTTAAAGTAAACTTAGTTAGAATAATCCTTAGATGATGGTCAGATTATAAAACATTATCTGGCGTGTCTACAAAATTCAGATATCTATGAACTGTGACTTAAGCAAACATCTGAACCTATAGTCCATGGGCTGGAAACACTTTCCGTGCGCCCACACTTCAGAGTCACACTGATCTTTTTCATTCCTTCTATGTACCCTCTTTAAAATAAAACATGTTAACACGAACATTACATGCACGCATAGATAGTAAAGGGTCATTTTAAAGTACACCATGAAAAATTCCTGTATTTTCATTTTAACCCAAGTTTCATCTCTTAACTCTAAAGCTACATGATTTTCTAGAGATGAGTAATATGTTCCAAAATTTGGTACCAAATGAAAGCTAATTAAATATTCTTTACAATGATCATAAGTTTGGGCACTTAACGTCCTTTTTATTATCTGGGATTCAAGAAATATACCCCTCCCTGCAAAAAAATGCGAAAATGCGATTTGAGGCTTTCAGTTTTTTTTCAGTTGAACAACCCTCGTCATTTGATCTAGTTGTGATACATTGCGGGGGATTATGTAATGCAGTCCGTCCGTATGTATGTACGTACGTGCGTGCGTTTGTAATGCTCCCCAATAGCTCTAGAACTATAAGAATTACAAATTTGAAACTTGGCACCTTACTAGAGTATGATCAGAGCACTGTGGATTCGGAATTTAGGTCAAACACTCTAGGGGCAAAATATGGGCGAAAACGAATTTTCGCGATATCCAATAATTGAAGAAATTTCTAAGGCCATTTGGGCTAGAAAGTTGAAACCCGGGAATCGACTCACATATAATGTAGCAACTTCACAGAGGGTGTCGAAATTTTCGTATGACCCCTCAGGACATGGCATTTATGGAGTCCAAGAACACTATAAAAATTGTCTGTGCCGAAGGTTTCGGAATTTTGAAATTTGCCTTAAGGGTGGCAAAATGAACGCAACGTATTTCGATATATCCAGTAAGAAGCAAAATCTTCTCAAGTATTCATGTTTGGAAGCTGAAACTTTGTATGCAAGTTCGATTATATGCATCTCATTTACTGATGATAGCGGACTTTTCGTATGACCCCTTGGGCATGCCCTTAAGAGGTTAAAAAATGTTAAACAATTAGTACTCATCAGAACGACTGGAAGTCTATGTATAATTTTGATTTTGTGGTTTATATTTTCTTGAAGAATTATTGGAATTGCTCTTTGAATCCGTTCTAAGCTTTTAGAATTTAGACCCCGGTGCCAAATTTTGTAAATTTCCTGAAAATGTCAAAGACTAACCAGAAGCTCCCAGGAGCTTGTATCGCTCACCTGGCTTTCAGTTGCCACAATCAAGCTTACATTGTAAGTTATACAGTTGAACTTCAGTCCCTATGACTATATACTTCTTTGTTGGGCTTTTTTGACAAAAACGTTCTTGTTAAGGACCACTTTCGACACAAGTTTTGAAGTTGAGACATTATTTTGTAAATGGCAGTCAACGACAATTTTCAACACCATATTTTTAAATTACGACATCAATATCTATTTGGAAACCAAATTTCATTGAAACCAGACTATGCTGAATTTTCCCGCCTTTTTTTTGTGGCCATTTTGAAAAATGGCCCTCAACAAACAATTTTCAAATCCGGTTTTGAAGTCCCAACATCAATATCTATTTGGAAACCAAATTTCATTGAAATCAGACAATGTTGAATATTACCACCTTTTATGGCTGCCAATTTGAAAATGGCAGTCAACGAACAATTTTCAACACCAGTTTTGAAGTCGCAACATCAATATCCATTTGGAAACCAAATTTCAATGAAATCAGACAATGTTGAATTTTCCATCCTTTTTTGGCAACAAATTTTAATATCAGTTTTGAAGTTGCGACATCAATATCTATTTTGAAACCAACTTTCATTTAAATTGGACAATGTTGAATTTTCCCGCCTTTTTTGGCGGCCATTTGAAAATGGTGGTAAAAATGAACAATTTTCAAATCCGGTTTTGAAGTTGCAACATCAATATCTATTTAAAAACCAACTTTCATTGAAATTGGACAATGTTGAATTTTCCCGCCTTTTTTGTTGGCCATTTTGAAAATTGCGGTCAACAAACAATTTTTAACTTCGGTTTTGAAGTTGCAACATCATTATCAATTTGGAAACCAAATTTCATTGAAATCGGACAATGTTGAATTTTCCCGCCTTTTTGGCGGTCATTTTGAAAATGGCGGTCAACGAACACTTTTCAACACCGGTTTTGAAGTCGCTACATCAATATCTATTTGGAAACCAAATTTCATTGAAATCGAACAATGTTGAATTTTGCCGCCCTTTTTAGGCGGCCATTTTGAAAATGGCGGTCAACGAACAATTTTAAACATAAGTTTTGAAATCCACACAGCATGGTAAACATTATCAATTTATACTTGACCTTCTTCTTCTATAGTTTGGAAAATAAAATACGAAAAATATGAAAATTCCATGAAAAAAGTGCAATAACTCCTACAAGGGTTTTTTGGATTGTCTTCAAAATTTCAGGGTTTATAAATCTTGATCTGCTGAGCCTTTTTGCATTTGACCTCTATCTGTTACACTTTTTGAAATAAAAAATAAAAAATGCAAAAATTTTGAAAATTTTACGGAAAAAGGGCAATAACTCCAAGACGGGAATTTGGATTTTTACAAAATTGCAGGGCCGGTAGATCTTGCTATGCTGATCACTTTTACCCCATGTCAGATTTTTGATATCTGTAACGGTTTTTGAGTTATTTGCAAGAGAAAAAAAACAGCAATTTACCCATATGTTCTATTTTTAGTAACAGCAGCCATGTTGTTTGGTCTTCCGACTAATCGAACACAATTTTGAAACTGCGTACACTGGTGATGCTTCAGGCCAAGTTTGGTTACAGTTGGCTCAGCAGTTTCAGAGAAGAAGATTTTTGAAATTGTTGACGGAAGACGGACGACGGACGCAAAGTGATGGCAAAAGCTCACATGGCCTTTAGGCCAGGTGAGCTAATAATTTTTGAAATTCCAACATGAAGTTTTATAAATAAGCAACTTTTTAATGTCATCAGCTAGTATGAACACTAGGATTTCAAAAATATGATTCTAATTTTGGTAAATTTCCTGAAACTCTCAAATTTCTATTTTGAATTTTACCTAGCAACCATATCTTTTTGATGCCTTATAGTTTTAATGATCATTTTCAATGGTCAGATTGCAAAAAATCTCGATTCTAATTTTGGTAAATTTCCTGAAACTCTCAAAGACCTTCTATTTTTTTGGAATTCTACCTAGCAACCATATCTTTTTCAATTCCTTATAGTAGTGAAGATCATTTTCAATAATCCGAGTGCAAAAAAAAACTAATTCTAATTTTTGTAATTTTTCTGAGACTCTCAAAGACCAATTTCTTTTTGGAATTTTACATAGCAACCATATCTTTTTTGATGCCTTATAGCATCAGTGATCATTTTCCATAGTCAGATTGCAAAAATTTTTGATTCTTAGTTTTGTAAATTTCCTGAAATTCTCAAAGACCCATTATTTTTTGGAATTCTACCTAGCAACCATGTCTTTTTCAATTCCTTACAGTAAAAATGATGATTTTCGACAGTCAGATTGCAAAAATCTTTGATCCTAATTTTGATAATTTCCTGAAATTCCCAGAAACCTGTACTTTTTAAAATTTTACCTAGAAACCATATGTTTTTGGTGTTTTACAGTTACAATGTTTGATTTAGTTTCAAAAACACTTGTCTTTTTTACAA
>MJUU01048430.1:27153-38868 GCA_002080025.1 Modiolus philippinarum | reverse complement strand
GGGGGTCGGAATCTTTGATTGGCTGTGTTTCATTTTTCAATTGTATTTTCATGGCGCAATAACTGTGTCCACAGTCATATTAAAGTTCACGATTAGGCTCTCGGCCTTTTCAGATACAGGATTTTGCTCCTAAAACACATATGCTTAAAGCTATAAGGACAAGCATCTCTAAAGTTTGCGAGCAACAAAAATTACGAATGAGATAAGACAGGAAAATACTCCCTAGTTTCATAAAATTGCAAAACATGAGAGGTTGTAAGTTTTCAAATGATTGATGAAACACATTTTCCCATCCGTACAACACCCTGATGATTTGACAAAAATTTATAAAGTACAATCAAAAGTACAAAAAAAGCTTCAAGCGTATATGTAATTCACAGCAATTGATCATATGACACAACACCATCGCTATATATACAATTTTCATTTCCAAAGCTCTATAACAAACTTGATAGATTGATTTTTTCATTCAATTTCAGCAGTATTTCGTCACATGTACATGTATATCTCGAGAAAAAATGTTAATTTATAGGACAAATATATTCAAATCTTTTGAGTCCACATTAAACCACAAAGTCGTATACAAACTGAAGCAATAGTGTAGATTAACAAATGTTTTCGTTCGAAACTTTGTAATAAAAAGACAACAGAAATATAATATTTTAAAAACATAAATACATGCTTTTACCTACTGATACAGTGCTTTTTGTCCGAAATTTGCTTTTTGTCCGAAAATTTGCTTTTTGTTCGAAACTTTTCCGTTGAATCCGACATTTTTTCTCCGACTTGCTTTTTCCGTAGCTTTTTGTACGAATTTGCTTTTTCAGCAGACTTGCCTACCCTTACGATTTTGGCGTAAGGCTTACTATTTTCGAAGTCATCTTACGCCCTTACGATGGTGTACAATTTCCTTACGATTTGGTCAATTTGCGGTATTCCCAGAAAATTTTCAGTTCCGGTCTGTCATTTCATTGCGGTTCCGTAAATTATTGTTCAAATCGGCATTTCTGGTAGTAAAAAAAAATGTAAAAACGATCTTCAAATCAAGAATTCTAGGTTTCCATCTAAGAAAAAAAGTATTCTTGGATGGAGTATTGTGTGACTACATAATTTGCCTTTCACTGGCCGGTGTATTTGCTGTGATGAAACACGTTTTTTTACATTAAAAAGTGCCTTACTATTTTTCATCATAGATTATGATTTTTGATCAAGTAACTTACTATTTTTGACCAAGAGGGGTAGGCAAGTCTGTTTTTGTCCGACAATTTTGCCTGTTGTTCGATTTTTTTATTTTTTTTTTTTTTTGCGTTTTGTCCGTTGTTTTATGCAACTGAGAATAACAATTTTGCCTTTTTGTCCGATCAGTACATAAAGCAACTTTACAAAACCATAGAGACCCTGCAGAAGGCTATTCTCTGCGTTCCAACATTTACACGGTGTGGTGAAAAATCATATTCGGTGCGCGTTACTACAGTAATGAATTTTGCATTTACAAATAACTCATTCATCTTTCAAAATGAAATTTAATTAATACAGTCTTCATGTGATGCTGATGATGCTGCATCAGTGGTATATAAAATAAAGGTAATCCGTAGAAGAGGTATCATTTGCAGAAATGGAATTTTCATTTTTGTCTGTAAATAAATAAAGAGTTTTGGCTGTTGTGTTTCTTTTTCTTTTTTTAACTAGTCCTTGTATTAACCTGGTCTGTTACGAATAAAAAAACAAACTGACTTCATCACCCGCCGACATGTTGGAAATAGATCTGCACCAAAATTATGTACCCGATAAATATCATTGGTGTCAAACTTACTTCCAATCCGCTTGATAACCTACAAGATCTGGTTTGCATGTGTCCAATATTAAAATAAGTTCCCTGTTTGCAGCTTTTTAGCATGACGGGTGCAGGCGGGTCTGCACCAAAAGAACAAAACTTTGCCAGCAATTACATTATTGAACAGAAATCCCAAATGTTCTTTGGAACCTGTTCTCTTGTTTTCTCACTGGAATGTCTCTATAATTTGGCATATATATTAAGATGTACTACAATTCTAAGAAACTCGTGGTCTTTGAGAGTTTCGGAAAACTTACTAAAACTTTCCCTATTTTAAAATTCAGTAGTGAAAATGTTATCGCTGAATCGTATTTCAACCACGATGTCATGTAATATGTAAATGGTAATCTAGGAAATTGATGTGTAAATAAAAATGTCCAAGTGACATAATTGCAACTTCAGTAGTTAATATGGGAAAAAATCTGCGGTTTTCAAAAATGTGTTTTTGAAAATCGCAGATTTTTTTCCATATTAACTACTACTGGTGCATAATCAAAAAAATCTGCGGTTTACGATTTTTTCTACAACGCTTGTAACTCTGATTAAACAGTCTAGAAGTAAAAAGTAGGTTTTACTCACATTTTTTTTCTACGTCGTTTTCGGTTTAAACATCTCATAAGTAAAACAAAAAACTTATAAGTTTTACTCATTCTCCAACGCTCAATACTTTGTTTTAACCTGTTTAAGGCACGAATTATAAAAAAAAATAGTTCAGAGTGTAATAGGAGTAAAAAACAAACTAGGACTCGCTGCACAACTAAACAAATACTTCTAGTAATTCCCTGCACACCCACACTCTAGGAGGACGTACGATTCTTTCTTTTACTTTAGTTAAATACTTTTGAGTCCTTTGTATTTCTAGTAAGTCTGCCAGTTCTTCTTTGGACACCCTCGCTCTAACGAATATACCGTTAAGAGGATAATACAATATAATAGCTATAAAAAATGACAACGATTCCTAGATATTTCCCGGAAAAGTCTAATGCGAACAATTTTAGAACAATACAAGGAGCAAAAAATATGCCGAGTGATTTTTTCCGTTTACTCATTGTTGGGCCAAGTGGATCTGGAAAAACAAATTTGCTAATGCATCTTTTATTTAAACCCTTATTGTATTACGACAAAATTATTCTTTACGCAAAAAATTTGGAGCAGCATTATTACAAGGAACTAATTCGAAGATTCGAGGAAATAGCGGAAAAACTAGGAGTGTCTCTGGAAGACTTGGTGCAAGTATCTAATGATAAAGTTGAAGACATTGACGAAGTATCTGATGATAAACAAAAAATCGTAATTTTTGACGACTATATTAGTTCACAACAAGATCAATCTTATATTGTGAAATACTTTATAGGTGGAAGGCACAAGAAAATGAGCGTAATTTATTTGAGTCAGTCCTATTTTCGAATACCCAAAGACTGTCGTCTGAATTGTAATTTCTACGTAGTGTATAATTTTCCGAGTAAAAAGGAGAGAGAACTTATATCTTCAGAACTTCAGGTCTCAAAAAATACGTTTGTTGAAATAACTAAAAATAAATATTCTTTTATGTTTCTTAACTTACCAGACAAGAAAATATTTCATTGTTTTGATCGGGAAACACAAAATACGTTTTCTTAACTTATTAAAATCTATTTTACAAATTACTTTAATGACAAATTACGTTTTCTTAACTTGTTAAAATCTATTTAATCTCCTTTTTGTACCCCTAATAGGTAATCGATACGCCGCAGTGAAATTTCGCAATGCAACAAAATCAATACGATGTCAACCTGTTGCCAAGTTATCAAGTCAATTTCCATTCGGTATGTTATTTTAGGTTTGTCACGATGAACAGCACTTGGTGAACAAGCCGAAATTACCAGAGGAAAAAATAATAATAATGGATAGTTACAATACGAACAGTGATATTATAAATCAGGATATAAAAACAGCAACCGGGAAGAATATTCAAGACTAATCACACCAAGGAAGGATATGTGCGCAGGTTATTCAGACCATGCTGGACTAAACTTTTCTCGGAGTTAACTTGTGGAGGAATTTGTGCGTGTTTTTTCAGGGATATAATAAAGTTTTATTATTTTTCTGCTTTGTCAATTGTTGTATGACAAATTTACCGTATACATTATGGATTTATTAGACATTGTATATACGTCATGGATTTATGTGGACTGTCTACCATATGATAGACATAGCACATAAACCTCTAACGTCATGGATTTATGTGGACTGTCTACCATATGATAGACATAGCACATAAACCTCTAACGTCATGGATTTATGTGGACTGTAGTAGACGGCAGCTTCCTATAGGAGAAGATTTATTCTTATCCAAGAAAATTCTTCCCTTGTATTCGTTTTTATTTGCACGTCTCTCAAAATTTGTGAGGTGAAGAATACTAAAATGATCAATACACTGTTCTTTGGAAGCCCTCTTTAGATGTACCTTCTTCATGGAGAATTTTCTTGTGTTCTTTACTTCTTCACCCTTCAACATCTTCTGAAAGTCTTCTTGTGTTAACTTAGTTTTATTTAGTCCTTTTCCCTTTGTCTTAACACTAAATACATTGTTTGTATCTATCGTTATAGTCATGTATAACTTTGGTGCAATATACACCGCTTTAATTATCTTAGCCTCTTTTTTATAATCATTAGCTAAGTCACCTAAGTTGTTGCCGTTGTAATTAGGTATTAGTTTTGATTGTTCACCAGGTACATGAAGACTATCAGTGTCAGTATAATAAAAGTCTAACTCTACTTTATTCCCTGGGTTCAAGACCATCATATGATCATACATGATCTTGTGGCTATAGGCTAAAACAAAAGCACCATATTGTGACGGCTTACTGATCTTGTTAACCGAGTCAATCTCGGATCTTAAGTAACCAGATACGTACCAAGTATCATGAATTAATTCTAAATCGTTCACTACATATTTACGATGAAACTTCCAGTATTCATTGTTGTCCTCTATAAATTGGGTGTGATTAAATATTGGTCTTTGAATCATCTTACCATATAACCCATTCATCAGTAACTTTGCTAGTGTATACTGGACGCTTCCTTTTTGACTTGTTTTCTTGGTCTGAAAGAATTTCTGTATATAATCATAAAACACCTTAATAATATCCCTCAATAATCTCGACTTTATAGCCATATTTAATCATGAGTTCAATGTCAACTGAAGTATACCAACCCTCTGAGTCTTGTAGATCCCATTTAGTTGCTCCTTTTTCATCCTTTCTTGCTACTACTGGATGAAGAAGTTTCTTATTCGAAACGTACTTAACTTTATATGTCCCCATTTTACCCTTCATTTCACCCTTAGTATATTTTCTTTGTCCCACCGGATATTCATGTAACATACTAGTAGGATAAATAGACACGACGTCTATGTTTTACAAGAAATCAGTTACATCATCATAGTTTATGTTTTCCTTAAACTGTTCAGATACAAACTCAGTCTTGCTCTTATAACATCTTCCACCATAAATACTCTTTCTGATATTTGTTTCTACCTCTGTCGAATCGGATAAATCAACCATAACTCCTTTAGGTATATAATCTTTCCAGATATCAAACCCCAGAGAACTAGTCGAAATAAAATTAGTGATGTCTCTGCTGAAATCTTTGTAACACTGGGTGTTTAACTTGTTAAACAATTCTCGTAGACCAAGTACGTCAGACTGAAGATATACGAGACACTCATTTCTCATACTATCAGTCATTTCTTCCCAGCGTTTCGATTGACTATGATCAAATTCTCCTTTTTGTACGTTGCACCCAAAATCAGACAGTGCTTGACTCAAAGAACTACCTATGTGTTTCATTTGATCGAAACATCGTAGTTTTCCTTTTGCTAATCCAATTATGCTTCCGTTATTCATGATAAATTTATCCGGAGCTAATCCTAGTTTATTCATGCTCTTAATCAAGAAGTAGTGATCAAAGTTACATCCGTTATAAGCGTTGACAATGAGCTCGTTAGATTTGTTGTCGAGTTCATTAGCTATGCTGATCAAATATCGTACAAAATTATCAACACAATCATCACCAGCATACATGTAATAACAGAATCCATCTTTTTCTACCAATCCTAGGATATATGGGGTATGAACCTTATGTCCGTCAACAACTTTTGTGTAAGTCTCTATATCATAATGTATTATGTTGTTATTTAACTCTCTGCTCTTTGTTGTTCTTCGGATCAAATACCTACCTTTTTTCTTTATTACTGCTTGATAATAACCAGACGTGTTATCGTTACACTTATGTTTTTTCTTATATCTAGTACCACAACTAGAACAAACAACTGAAGACTTCTTTTCTTCAGTGATAACAAAACTGTAATGACCCTTGGCTAACACTATGTTGATAAGATGTTCTTTACCATAATGCTGTTTTGTCTCTTCACAGAATAAACCAACAGGTATCTGATACCTTTTTATTATGTCCCATGCTACCTGGAAAGGTATTGGTGTTTTAGGGGCTAACTCATAACATCTTCGTATCTCATAACAGACAGTGATTGTAGGGTTAAAATTATCTGGTTTAAGTTGTTTTAAACAACGGAAGAAACAGTTGTTATTAGTTGATAACAGACGTTTCTTTTTTACTCCTTCTGCTATTGTCTCTGAATAATTATGGTCCCAGCAACCACCACTGGGTGATTTTGCTACTTTTATTCTAATTCCTATGATTTCATATACGTAATCCTCATTCGGATGTAAAGAAAGATCTACGTATTGTTGATAAAGAGCTCTGAAGTCATCAAAGTCCTTTATAAGAAACGAGTTCATACTCTTTGTTGTATTATATTTGTAACTTGGTGTATTACCAGTGTAAACAAATTTAACTGTTACATCAGCACTATCAGTAATCCCGTCTGAAAGAGCATGATCTAGTCTTTCTTTTATTATCTCTGATATTTTTTCTACCTCATCACTAGTTAATTCTTTTTCAGGGTAACTAATAGTATACTTTCTAATTCCTTTCTTTTCTTTGTAATGCATTATGAATGATTTTTATCTGACTTTTTGTTGTTTAAATGGATTATTATTCTGTAACTCTCTTGCGATGAGTCTCAGAGTTAATATGATACCTTTTGGTCGAAATACAAAGGAGTTTGTTACACACATCAGAGTAAAATTTGTGTGTAGCATAATATTTCTTTTGATGTTCATTATGGGCTTGTTTTTTTTTTTCGACATCTGTCTCATATAGTTTTCTTCTTCCCATTTTTATAGTATGATTTAAATCTACAATAGGCGATTAATTCTTGCGTTAACTTTACCCTTGCCTAACAGTTGACCAATTTTTGATGCGGCACTTTCGTCGGTATACTTTTTTATTTCTTTAATCAATGCACCTGGTTTTGCTGGTTTTGTTGGTTTTGTTGGTGTTGCTGGTACATCTGGTTTTGCTGGTTCACTTGCTTTCGTCGGTGCTATTTTATCTGCTACGTACTCTCCCACTTTTTCACCAGGTTTTTAACTTCCAGTGTCTAATGCTGCGGTGGCAGATTTCTTTATTGTCTCTTTTGCCAGTTGCTTTGCGGCGTTGCTGCCTAAGGCACTAAATATGCTGTCGAATAGACCACCACCTATTTGTTCTGCCGTAGGCACTCTCGTTACCGGGTCAACAAAAACCTATATTCCTAACTCCTTACATGTACTATATACTTTTCTCATTTTTTCTTACCGTTTATATTTCTCTCAGAATAAAAGTAAAACTGGTGTCAACACCATTCAAGTCTATATTTCTGCCGTCTGCGTCGGTCACCCAAACACGAATCGAGTCAACCCTTGTTTTGTTTACTCTCGAATATCCTATATGATATGGTGTTCTCTCGAACGGGTAACTACTAGTTAGATTTGCAGTACTAAAGACGTAGATTACGTCAACCGACTTACCGTCTACAACGGAACTAGTGATCAAATCACAATGAACATAAATACTATCTATCCCGTTAGTGATGTTAGGCAATTTACTACCGTATTCCGTCTCCTTTACTATTTTTTTTATCAAATCCGATTAACTCGGCAAAGTTCCCATCTCTCAAGTCTAGTACCGCACCTCCCTTTAGTGTAATTAACACCTTAAAGCTCGTCAGATCAAAGTCTAGTTTTATTACACTGTCTTCGACTTTATCGTTTATTGATAAAAAATCTGCTATATAAGTGGACATGTCCCCGTAGCTGTAGTTACCATCAGCAAATGTCAATTCCTTGAATACTTTCCCAGGGTCAAAGACACTCTTAGAATCAAGACTATACTTTATTTTCTTGTTACCATAGAACTCAGAAACATTATACCAACTGTAAGTCATACTATTTATCTGGGACAAACCAAAAACATACTGCTTATTCTTATCTAGTACCAAGGGTTCTTCGAACTGGGTCACAAAATCAGAAGGGGTTCCTTTACCTGCATAACTAGAAAGTGTTATTTCTTGATCCATTTTTTATTACTCGAAATATTTTCTATAAATTCCTTCATGCTGTTCTTCCGTTATATCACCGTGTTCCAGAAGAGTGTCTAGAATAGTCATTCCTTCGTTTACTAGTTCGTCACTGGTATTACCAGACTCGATACCAGCAATCAAAAGCTCTAACCGATCTGCTAGCTTTGTTGGGTCACAGCTGTTACACAAAATATTCTTATATTTGCCACTTGTCTTTACCAGAGGTTGTGATGAAAGACTAACTAGTTTTCTAATTATCCGCTTTGCAGAATCAGAATACGCTTTTTGGGATTGTACCTCTTTGTCACTAGGTCGACGAAGTCGTCGTCCACCCTTTCGTCTACTACTCGTCGTCCTTTATTGTCTAGTCCGTACAACCTATTATATTCGAGAAGCTGTTCCAAATCCAGCAGTAGATCAGAAAAGGAGCCGGTAGTGTCTATTTTGTACGACCCTTTTGATGCCACTCCTTTCCCAATTTTCCCCTGCAATTTCTGGTAATACTTTTTATTTTTGTCCTGGAGATATTTGATATCTTGTGGAAATTGCGCCCCGGATTTCATTTTTCCCAGCGACACATTCATACCCTTTGCCCTACTGATCTTGTCTTCGTTACTCAGGTCAGCGCCTGCGGCGGTGTTTTCTAGTTGTTCCTCGGCGTCATACTTACTGATATTCACACCACCTGGTTCCATTTCGACTATCTGCGGTCCATCCTGTTCCTCCGGTTCCTCAGGTTCCTCTATCGCGAGTGGCACCGCAGTTTCCATAATATTAGGCACGGGTACTAGTTGACCAACTGCCGCAGGTGCCTGTACTACCGTAGGCACTACGGGTGTCGTTTTATTGCTTTCGTTACTGGTTCAAAGAATTCCTCGAGTTTATCTGACTGTACACTTTTTCTTATTCTTTCTTCTTCCTTCTTCATTTTGAAGTCCTGTACCGCTTTCTCTGCTTTTGACTTCTTTTGAGCTAGTTCCTTTAGTTCGTTTAACTTTTTTATCTTCCTAATATAAAAAGTAAAAATGGGTATATTTAATGAAATATCTCAGACGGTGTCAGGAGGTCCGGTAGGACAAACGGAGACTAATTTTGATGTAGTGCTAAGTAAGTATTCGAGCAAGACTCAGTTAGATAGATTGGGTAGAGAGTGTTTCCGTAAAGGACAAGATTTGGTTAAGGTGGATATAAAATCACAGGTCTTTCACCCGGTTCCGGCAACGACCACGTAGCAACAATAAAACAATTAAGCGATACTTTCTTTCCTGTGGTGGCGCGTAAAGACCTGGACATGAATAAGAAGTATATTAGGGGACTCGAGACCGACTTAGATGACCCAACCTGTGCGGTAAACAAGAAGTCGCTGCAGCAGAAAATAGACACACAGAAACGGAACTTTACAGCGGGGTTTGCTAGTAAGGCTTTTGTTGCTGCAAGTGAACGAGAACTAAGAAAAGACTTGCACAGACAGTTTCTAAGACCAATTCACCTATCACATCCTGAGAAAAAAATAAGTACTGTTTATACTAAGACTGAGGTAGACGCCAAGCTAGACCCTGTTTAGCCTAAGACTGAGGTAGACGCCAAGCTAGCCGATTATGAGGGTTTTACAAAAAATGAAATAGATACTAAAATTCAGGATAACAAGAGAGAATTAAGGAGATTTTTCAATAAAACAGGAGAAAAGAAGTACGAGAAAAAGAAAGCTGCATCATTTCTTGCAAGAGTGAAACCCGGATATTATATTTTGTCTAAGAACACAAAAGTCAAGTGGTTATCGGACGAATCCTGTAACAACGGTGATATAGAGGAGGATCTCGACAACTGGAAACTAACCCTAAACCCGACGGAGCAGTGCGGTGAAACTCTTTATTTGTTTGGTGCGCATCTAATATTTGAGGCGCCAGAAAAACAGCGCGTATCTACTAACCAAATTAAGATCATGTTGAAAATAGATAATTGAGCGCATCAAAGGAAATATCTTTCACAAAAGTAAGAACAGATAATAAGGACGAGATAACACTTTTCCATATCGAGAAAATAAGAAATAGCGCTACTTGTTCACTTCTTTTTAGTGCAGCCTTTTCAGTAGTTCTGAAATTAAGCGAGAAGAGTAGGATTGCGGTGGTCGAATTACAGAAACCCACTCATTCGTTGTTCCGATTCCTACAGAGTATTGGGAAAGATATTCAATATTCTATCCGTGATTACGGTTCTGAACTAGATTTCTCAGAAGAAGGAATTATCGGTGGTATCCAGGATATCAGGGAAACTACTGAATACAGAATAATTAGTGAGCGTGACGTTATAGGTCTATATCAAAAAAAGATAATCGCCAATATCGACATTGAACTAAATGGTAAAGCGTGTTCCATAGAGTGTCATACTTGGAATGATTTTGGAAGTGAAATTCGTCACTCTGTAACAGCCTCAGGACAATGGAAAAAAGAGTATTCCGTTGATATTTATAATGGGGCTCAAGAAGTTAAATTGCACCTGGTTTATATTGCTAAATATGTGAGGATTAGTATAAGAGGAGAAATGGGTTATCGGGTAAGAAAATTTAGTCTAACCCCGGAGGAACAATACCAACATGTATATCTAAGTCCTCCGGTCGTCCGGTTAACACAACACCATACACTTTTAGTTACTCTCTGGGCGGTCTATTCGGTATGTCTACGTACCCTATTGCTCCTCGTGTAACTTCGATACCGATCGGGCTTCCAGACAACAACTTGACTTGATAAACCATTTGAAATCAAAGGGATGATCTTACATTCACCTGGGAATGGGTTTCAGCAGTGGACAAAATTCAAGGATAAGTGTACACCCACATTTACTGTCCGTTTGTGCCGTATGAGACAAGATACTCCTCCGTACATCTCATGTTACAAAAAAGGGACGACACCAATAACTAGCACCAAAATTCCAAAGACCATAATATCCATCGGTGGTTATAATCAATTTGAGATAAAAATGAGTCAGACGTTTGAAAAGAACGACGAAATATTCTTTGGAGTTATAGCCCCAACCGGAATCGTTTGGCTAGTTTCTCCAATGACCTCACTAAATGTAATCGAAATTAAGTTTTAGTGTAATTTATATGATAAAAATCAGTTAAAAAAGATGAATAGTGATTCAGTGATAACTTTGGGAGGACTGCCAAACGGAGTTTTCGATATACTTGATGTTCAAGAGGAAGAGAAGATCGTACATTTGTACGATCCTCTTAGCGGAATTAACTTTAGAGTGTGGGTGCGCGAAGAGTTACTGGAAGTACTAAAGACTATCTCAGAAACTGCAAGTATGACATCGGAATCCAGGAGTTAAAGTCGTTTGAATACCCTTTCCATTTAACAAATACTCTTCTATTTTTGTGATCCCGTCTGATAATCTTTTCTATTCTGTATGTCTCTTG
>MJUU01048430.1:0-11458 GCA_002080025.1 Modiolus philippinarum | reverse complement strand
CCCCCCCCCCCTCCCTGAAAATCAAATGGTCCGTGCCTAACGTTAATCTGAAATAACCGAGATGTTGTCCATTGAAAAGCAGTAGTCATTTCCGACATTCAAAATGATCTCGTGGTATATTGTTGTGTGGATACCTTGTGAATGCATGTGTCTCTATTGCATCCCTTTTTTATACAATAGTGAATCAAACAAATGTGAAAAGCAGTTACCATAAGTATCTGATGAATCCATGATAACACATTTTGACTATAAATATATAATGTTCAATGCATTTTTTTCAGAAGAGTAGCATTTCTGATAGTGTCTCATTTATGTGCATGGTTCCAGAAATAACGGACACAGAACTCGCAAAGAGAATACCAGAAAGTACTTTGGACCCTGTATATTTTCAAAGAAAGAATCGACAAAATGGTTTTAATAAGGTACTTTGTATGTAATGTAAAGTCACACGTTATATCGTTCTTAAACCACATGCAGTACTCTAATGTGAACATTAAATTTGATTGCAATGGGCCCTTGAACGATGTAATATTGAAATTTCTTTTGTTTTAAAAACTGTGTCTTATAGGTGAAAACAAAGTTCAAAAA
Organism: Modiolus philippinarum; assembly: GCA_002080025.1. Taxonomy (NCBI): domain Eukaryota; kingdom Metazoa; phylum Mollusca; class Bivalvia; order Mytilida; family Modiolidae; genus Modiolus; species Modiolus philippinarum. Next base: position 10,870 of record MJUU01048430.1, on the reverse strand, counting down.
TAAAAACAATACCTTTAACTGAATTTATACAATTAATCAAAAACACTCAACACATTTATTGTCACCATATACTTTTTTCACACGGCATGCGATTCATGCATGCATAACATTTTCCTGTGGAACCGCTTATGGATTCCGTATGATGACAAGCATGTTAACAACTACATGTATGTAGATATTTCACAAATTATTACTTCAGCAAATGCACTTTTTGTTCTGAGCAAACATTTTAAATTTTAAATACGACAATTAATTGCATTAATCTTCCGACCTATCATTTTAATATCAACTGAAAAATACTTATTCTATTACAGCGCTGAACAATTTGGACAATCGTTTCTAGAACTTCTAGACAATGGAAAAAATGGTTCTGTTCTAAGGGTGTCGCCAGAAGGAACTGAATACTTGTTTGAGGCACCTGAACCACGCAAAACTACCATCTTCTACCAACGCTATCTTTGACAAATATAAATACCCTTTAAAATGAATAAATTATGATCAAATGGCTTTTACCAATTTAATTAGGACCCGGATCGAAATAACGGTGCCCTATAGTTTTCACTTTTTCTGTTCGTCCGTCTGTCTGTCCGTCAATATTTTTTTCTCCGAAAAGATTTCATAGATTGTATTGGAGGGAAAGATTTGAAATTTGGTCTGCAGCTTGGAAATGACAATTTGTTTTGCGTGATTTTCAAATTTGTCGGGCGTCCACTTCCTGTTTGCCGGTAGTTTGATTTTTAAGCCAAATTTTCGTCACATATTTCTTGGCTTATACAGGTACTAGAGGGATTGATTTGAAATTTTGTCTGATGCTTGAAAATAACGGGTTGTAATGTGTTAATGATTTTCAAGTTTGTCCGACATCCACTTCCTGTTTGCCGATACTTTGATTTTTGAGTCGCCTGAATATACGTAGTGTGTGGCGACATTAAGGGATCACCTAAGTTGCCTTGCGTCGTCGTTCTCTGTGTCTCTTTTTCGTAATACTCTTCTCGGCAACTACAAGTCACAATCACTTGCAATTTTGTATGAGACTTTAAAATAGGGATCCATATTACGCTTCTCAAATTCAGGTCTGTCGGACATCTACTTCATGTTTACCGACTTTTGATTATTTTCAACAATCACTGTCAATGCTAAAATGATCGTAACACTTGATATTTTGAATATGTCTTAAGGGTTATCGAATTCAGGTCTGTCGGATATCTACTTCCTGTTTAACAACTCAGAAATTTGTGTTTTCAACAACAGCAGAGCAAGTAACACACGTTCCCCATAGAAGACTAACAATTTATAAAACAAATAAATCAAATTTTGGTCACAGATTTCTTGCTAGTACTAGAGGGAAGATTTGATATTAGTCTTAAGCTTGGAAATGATTAGTAGTATTGTGTAAGCACGGACATCCACTTTCTGTTTGCCGATATTCTAATTTTTTAAACATAAATTAAATTTTTGACACATATGTCCTGGCTAGTACTGGAGGGAATGCTAGGTCAGTCTGAAGCTTATGAGTTGTAATGAGTAAGCGATTTTCAGATTTGATTTTGCCGATACCTTAGTTTTTCAGATTTGATTTTGCCGATACCTTTGTTTTTAACTATAAACCAAATATTTGTAAAATATTTCTTTACTTGTATCAGTAGGAATAATTTGATATTTAGTCTGAAGCTATGAAATGATATGGTTTAGTAAAACAAGAAATTACTGTGTCTATTTAGTCTGAAGCTATGAAATGATATGGTTTAGTAAAACAAGAAATTACTGTGTCCAACAAATTACTGTATCAACACATTAGTGTGTCATCAGAATTTGAATCCATACTTATTTCAATTTTCCTTTTGCTCAAAGTTTCAGAATTGAGATTGCGGGACCCTTCCGAAAACACCAGTTTCGACAACACCCTTTCCAGTGACAACCAAAAATCGTTGCTCCGGTCTATCCTCCCATCGTTTCTTATTTTTTGCTTATAGTCTGTCCTTTCATTATAACTGGATTTTCCTCTATTCAATGTCTGAAAACTTTTTGGCTTGTCCGAAAGGGCTTCGAAAACTATCACATCCTATTAACGTCAGCGTCAAGGTCTCTAACGCTCAGATCGTTCTGATTCTTTATTTTTTTGCAAGAGGTAGATAGTTGCCTGTCAAATGACTCCTGCTTCTAATTTTTTTATACGCGAAAAAAGGGGAAAACGGATTGCCTACAGCCCTAATGGAAGAGGAAGTTTCTGCAGATTCATGTAAGGGGGGTTTTCCACTTCCTTTTATTTTCCTTATTTAGATGGAAGATAAATCAAGACTTTTGAGTTTGGCACTAATTGGAGAGACAGTCTTCACATAAGTGTAACGATGCTACTTTTGGGATACAAAAATTTCCTACAATGGCTGTTTTAATGGACGAATACGAATATTTTTTTCGTATTCGTAGGGTATGCTGGTAACTGGCCCATGAATCGAAGAAAAGAGGCAGGACGACTGGTTTGAAAACCCTAACTAACTACTTTGACGTCACAGTGTAAATTCGCCTATGACGTCATGGAATTAACCAAAATGGCCGAAGTTGTTTAAATTCTACTTCATCCCGCTTCACTAAGAAATTGCATTTTTAAATATGTTTTTATTGATTGCAGGATAACAATATACGCACATTGTCGGGAATATAAAATTTATTTGTACTTGCTGCGAAACAGGTGAGAAATGCTCGGTCAACCTCGCATTTCTACCTGTTTCTGAAGCTCGTCAAATAAATTATATATTTTCCGACAATGTACATATATTGATATTGGTGTGAAGGGGAATTGATTAAATTAATATTTTCTGTTCAGCAACAAACTGATTTTCTTGTTTATCTCTTTGAAATTGAGGATCTGACTCCGAGGGTATTAAATCTACAATTACTCGTACCATTTCAATTTTGGGGTAGTTTTATTTCAGCCATGACGAGCACGTATCTTGTTGGCCCATAATATTAATATGGAGAGGGACACAAACACAAAAGGTTAGTTCCTCAGTGCGGTTTAACCCAGTGATATCAGCTCTTTAACCACCTTTCAAACACTATCTGCATCATATCTTAATTAATTTCATAAAAATGCTGCATTTTACTGGCTTTAGTATCAAGCAAGAAAAGGGGCGAGATGCATGCCTTATTAGTGTGGGGATATTGTGGCTTTTCCAGAGAGGGATCATCAAGTAATTTGTTAACAGTTTTTCTTTCTTTTCCAAATAGAGAATCATTTCCGAACTTCAGTTAGACTCTCCTGATTTGCTAATCTGTCTAATCGGAACTCTTAACATTTATCTAAATAGGACTAGCCAGCTTAGACTTGCATACAACTCTTGAATTGTTTCTTCCTCTGATGATAAAAATGTCTCATCTGTCTGCTTACGAGTTATCCATCTTTAGATGGATGTGTAACACAGTTGTATCTCGACATCAAGTCAAAACACATAAGGTTAGAGCCAATGCGTCTTCTTGAGCTCTCTGTAATTGGGCATTTTGGTTGGAGGTTTTGGAGATGTCAAAACTTCTTTCCACATACTACCTGCGTTTTTGGTTAATTTCTGTATGGAGGAGAATTAATGGAATATTGTATTGGAACTTTGTCACAGGCAGGCAGTAATTGTTTGAAAGTGTTGGTTTCTGTATTACTTGGTGGTCAAGTCGCTGAAGGACTATCTCAGAATTTGAAGTGTTTTGTATTTGATTAGTAAGACTTGTTGTACTCTTAAGAATTTCAAATTTCATTCGATTCATTTCAACTACTAGTATATCATCACTACTTTAATGTGATCATTTAACGTCAGATGACTCATTTATATTAACATTGTACCTATAAAGGTTAATATTATTAATTTGATATCGTTTGGGAATTCTGATAAGTGGAGAAATGATTACATGACTCACTATATTTTTAGAGATTGACTAGAAAACAGTCTATCAAAAAGTTATATCCCATGTTACTAAAAATAGCACTACATATCAAATGTTCATATGAATGTTTGAATGTTTGCAAAAAGAATATTAAAATCTTATTCAATTCATTTACATGTACACACTATAACTATATTATAGTACTTTAAATTTTAAATATATTTATTTCTTAAATATTTCAATTGTACTAGTATTTTATATCAAATATTTAGACAACAGAAAACAATGACATATTTAGTGTTTCTGTAAATTAATAATATAGCAATTATAGTCTGTGTATGTGGTCGATACGATGTTATATCGACCTGGAAAAGCATATCGACCTCGGATTTGATTTTTTCCTTGGTCGATATGCTTTTCCCAGGTCGATATAACATCGTATCGACCTCATACACAGACTATATTTGTATAACATCATTTATTATTTTATATCAGATTTAAATAACCTTTTCTGATTAGTGTAGAGGTGGTCAGGTGGTATTCATTAATCTATGGTATTTATGCTATCAGTCAATATCACGATATTGACCGGTCCCAATTTTCTGATATTGACCGGTAGGTTTAAGTTCTAGTCACAATACAATTGGTTTTTTTTCAAAATTATTTATTCAAAATAACTGAATTGGTAAATGTAACTATTAGTAAATTTTATTTAGTAACCAAAACTGAAACTTGGTAACTTGTTAATGATTTTCATGAAACTGTTATTTTTTATAATTCAGGGTTAAAAAACAAAGAAAAGAAAATGCAAATGTTCTTCAATAAAATAAACACAATAGTTACTTATATAGAGAGAATTATCACGATATAGACTACCTTTGGGATAGCGATATGAACTGACACATCGATAATACCCTCGCCTTCGGCTCGGGCGTTATCCATGTGTCAGTCCATATCGCTATCCCTTGGGCAGTCTATATGTCGTGATAACTTTCTCTATATAAGTAACTATTTTATAATTATTTACACAGACAGATCTATGAAATAACTAAATACCGAAGTTACTGTAAATTTACTTTCTGCATATGCGCATTTCGACAACTTATGTCTCATCAGTGCAGATAAAATCTAAACGTTTGGAAGACCATAAACTCAAAGATGTTTCAAAACTGATAGAGAACAAATAACCAAAATGACCTAAATGTAAAGCCAAAATTAGCTAAGGACAGAGCTTTGCACGAGGGAGATACTCCTTAGTTTTCAATAAAATTTACAAAATTTCAGATATTGTAAGGTTTCAAAAATAATCGGTTTTCGGGTCAGTTTATCCTGACACTCGCACTGAATTTACAGCCCACCATACAAAATTGGTTTCTAGTTATATTTTTTTTTCATTTTAGCTCCTTGATAACATATTATGCTGAAAACCGGGTATAATACCTTCGAAATTGAAAGCATTTTTATACTACAAGGGTTATTATTCTTTTATTGCGTTTAGATTCATCGCATGAGAAATAAGGAAATACCTTATTGTAGGATATAAATAACAAAGTACCGAAGTTACTGTTAATTTAGTTTCTGCATATCCGCATTTCGACAACTTGTTTCTCTTCATTGCAGATTAAATCAAAACATTAGGAAATCCATAAAACAAAATATGTGTAAAAGCTGATAGAGAACAAATCACTAATAGGATCTAAGAAGGGATGCCAAAATCGTCTTAAATGCCAGCTTAAACAATACATACAATTCATAAAAACAAACACTGAAGGAAAAAGACAGGAAAAGAAAAATATAGAATAATATAATTCAAACACAACACGACAGCTGTCAGATGTAACATAAACGGAGACAACCAGGCAAGGAGAATTTTAAACCTTTCAGCAAAACTGAACAGTAATGTCACAAAAGGAAAGCACCAGCATTGCAAAACACCAGATCAATCTGTTGGTATCACCATGCACTTCTGGAGACATGTTCTGCTTCAAAGAAAAACCAACCAAATGATGATGTTGAAAGATGTGCTTTATATCTGATTGGTTGCTGGTATTGTCATTTTCCAAAAAAAATCATCTACTAATTTCAGATCGGAGTTGAAATTGAATATCTTGCAAAGTATTGATATATAATAAAATGTATATTTATTTATTTACTTTTGAACCCCTAACTATTGGCGTCATCGTGGTCTGTTTTAATTCGTTAATAGCGTCCAGTACATGTATCAGTTGTTACAGCACGGTGAAGGAATATTGTTTAACGTCGACTCAGCAATATTTTCCGCTATATCATGGCCAACAGATCATCATATTGGGGTATGGAAGGGGTCATGAGACAGGAAAAAACAGGTTGCAATCAAAAGAGATGAATAATTTAGCCTTGTACCTGATAACTTATGGACCACTTAAAAGGAGCTTGTTACAATGGTTCTTTAACGTGCAGGAAGCGTTGCATTTCGTTAAACACGTAGACCTGAGTTTACATCGTATCCGAAATTTAGTTTGTGTGTTCATCCCGCACAACCACGCCACGTATATCCAGTTTTCGAGGTTAAACCCTGCAGCTTGGGATACAGGGTCTTACATCTGTATACCGGTGTTCCCTAAGGGTCAGCTCCGTTAGATAGCCGGAGATACTAGCTCCTATTTCTATACCCCGGGGTTCCCTCGGGGGCAGTTACAGCAAAATGTAAAGTATTTATTATACAAAGCATCATAAACTGAAATATTTAGCAGATCACTTGGCAGAGCAATGATAGATGACAATTTGGGTTGACAAACTCTTTTCCAAGACAAGAATCACTGTAAGAAACCACCCACAATTTCAGTTCTTGCCATCAGTCCAAAAGACCATTGTTATCAAAGAATTAAATTGCCATGGTTGGTTGGTTGATTGGTATGGGGTTTAACGTCACTTTCAGCAATATATCAGCTATTTCATGGTTGGTTGATATCAAGTTACTAGACGTAAATATCATGTTTGGGAACCAAATCATTTTGATTTCCCATCATTCACAAATGAACGTGTAATTAAAAATTATGATGTAATTGTTTTGAATCATTTTGTAAAGTTCATCTCTATCATTCATTATTTGTATTACTGCAGTGATAGAATCCTGAAGCTTTTCAGATTAACTATTAATTTACAATTTTGCGTTGTAGGCGTAAAGACACTTAAAAACCTATATAATTTATTGATTAACAATGCAAGCGAAATTATTAAATCGACATAGTTTCGTACATGCAACGGAAATATAGAATTGAGAGCAAGAACATGTAAACGAAAAACAAATAGACTAGGTTTGCTCCTGTGCTAAGTTGGGAAATTTATTAAGCCTTTGTGTATCTTGTCTGTTTTCTAGTTAGTTTACTCTATGTCTATAGGAGTCTAGAGTGATGTTTATTTCGCTGAACTTGATTACTCTTTATTTAGGGGCCGACTCGCCGTTGGGTGTGGGGTTTCCTCACCGTTCATTGAAGATCTTATGGTGGCTTTGAGTTGTTATTACTCCCCTTTTGGTCGTTGTCTCTTTGACACATTCCCCGTTTCCCTTCTTTTTTCTAAATGATGGAGAGAGGGGTTGAAAACCAGTATATTTCTATGTTCCTTAGTATTGTTCAAGAACACAAAATGTAAATTTATTAAAACTTTTAATAACTTTTAAATCTTTTAATTTTTATTAACAGTGCACTTTAAATCCCTTCCTTTCTATTAAAACAGACATAAGTCACAGGATGATAATAGGCAGAAAAAGACCAAGAATTCGCATACATCGGGGTAGTTTGCATTTGCAACGTACATTACTTGCACATCAGGTAAATATTTTAAATTATCTTCATTTTTTCACTTAAAATGGATGTTCATTAGTTCCAAATATATCTAGACACGCAATACTACGATAGCGGTAACATCAAGACATACTATTTGGAACCACTCACACTTAAAATTGAATTTTAAGCCATGGAAACCGATTTTGTCTACAAAGAAGTATGTCAGCTCAATTTATAAAAATCTTTGAAAAAGACCATATTTCAGCTAGATTCATTTAGGATGCTTCAAATGGTCTGACCGGACCTAAAACTTCACCATTTTTGCCAAAAATGAAGAAAGACACTCCATGACACACGCGTAAAATATCTATAATAAGCCATACTGCAGGCATAAAACAAATCACGAAATATACAATGAAAAAAAAAATTAAACGAAGGAAACGCAAATGCCTAAATTATTAACATTCTTTTCAGGAGCAGATAAAAGGAAAATATATCCGTCAACTTCGATTCACAGGTACCGAATGAAACATTCCTATTCGCGGTCTATTCTTGAACTTCATCAACTACGGCTTTTATAAGTAGACAGATAAAAAAAATAACCCAAATATGAAGTTTAACCCCACCGCTATTTTTTTCACTTGCTTTCCCTAGTGCCCTGATACAGTTGGGTGCAGTCATGACCTCTCACAAAGTTAACTTAGAATTGTTCTAATGACTGCTCCAAGTTAAGTTAGAACTGTTCTAGAGCTGCTTTAGAAAAGTGTTCTAAAAGCAGTCATTGTCAAGACCAGTCATTGTCAAGAACTGTTCTAAAAGCAGTCATTGTCAAGAACTGTTCTAAAAGCAGTCATTGTCAAGAATTGTTCTAAAAGTAGTCATCGAGTAGAACTGTTCTAGGTCTTAGGTAGAAAGTCTATATACTTTTATAGGCGGAATATTTTGCGTGCATATTATCTCAAAGATAAACCTTGTTATTAGTGTTCGTGACCCTTATAGTAATGCTTTACCGTATAGACTTTAAGAACTGCTCTGTCGTATGACCACTTTTAGAACTGATTTTCCGTATGACTGCTTTTAGAGCTGTTCTAAGTTATCTTAGGAAATGACCGTTTTTATGACCACTTTTAGAACTGCTCTGTCTTATGACCACTTTTAGAACTGCTCTATTTTATGACTGCCTTTAGAACTGTTCTAAGTTAACTTAGAAAATGAACGTTTTTATGACCGTTTCTAGAACTGTTCTACGTCTGCTCCAAGTTAACTTGGAGTTAACTTGGATGAGAGATTATGACTGCACAACTGTAGTTACTTGGGTGACTTTAACACAACTTCATCAGTTTACCGAATAAACTGGAAAACTTGCTTTCCCTGGTGCCCTGATAGTTGCTTGGGTGACTTTAACACAACTTAAGCAGTTTACCGAACAAACGGGATAACTTGCTTTCCAACTTGCTTTAAAGTGTTTATTTCATGGAGGGTTTACCTTTTTATTATGGCTTAATATAACTTCATGGATATTTTATTTACCACGTGCGCACATTGCGATACGATTCCTTATACACTTTAACTTGACAGTTTGTTTGTAAAGAGTCTGGTCCCTCAACGAATTGTATATATTGTTAGTAATTCAATAGAAAGTCGTTTTCTGTTAACGTCAATAACATTACAAATTTTGCGAGTATCTAAGGTGTCTGTGAAGATGGTCTCCCACTTCTCCCACATTTGGCAATGCTTCCGATTTCTCAGACTACGTAAAACGTCGTAAATCGTTGTCAACGGATGTCCAGTTTCCTACACAATGTCAGATCTGTCCAGTGCTGCCATGTATAATTTTTGAAACCAAAGAAGGACTACTCCCGTTCTGATGCAATGTCAAAACAGGATGGCTGAAAATTACAATCACAGGCCACAAGCTGAAAGGGGACTGGTCAAGAAAACACATGAACATGAACTCCGATAGTAACTTGGGACAAGGCACTTAATACAGGTACTTGTAAAAACCAGTTATAGAGTTAATGGGTGCCCGAACCGCCCCTCCCCTCACTTTATCCCATAATAAACAAACACATGCAGGTACGATTATAGCTACAAGATCACTATCCTGAAAAGGAAAAGAATGAAACGAATAGAATGTTGAAATATGGACCAAAAAGTGCCCGTCGCTGATCTTCAGGATTGAATAGTTAGAGTTTTACGTTTAGTGAGCATTATTTTAGCAATATAAGGACGGGAAGAAATTGTTCAATTCAAAAATACTATAGGTAATTTCCAAGATTTATAATTGTTAAGTTAAAAAACATATCAAACTAATAAGCTTTTTATTAAAAAAAATAAAACACAATAAAATTGAAAAAAATGGGAGGTTCAACTAGAGCTATAGACTATTTAGTTATAAATGCTGAGCAACGTGCATTTTATCACTACATTTTTGAAGCAGCAATTCTTACATCAATCTGCCTGTCAATTGGAGGTATCCATGCAACATGGAAATTATAACGGGTTTATTATTAAGAAAGTAAAAATCTGAAGATGTTTAAATTGGCAAGTTAATTATGAATGTCATAAGTATTGCTTTTTTTTAAACCATGGGTTTAAAACGCAATAATCGGTTAAAATACATCGGCAAAGGAATGCAGAAGCAAACATGAGGAAAGGGGGAATTCCGAAATCAGAAATCCAAAATCACCGCAACTCATATCCAACACGAATTAAGACTGAAGGACAAAGACAAAACAAATAAACAAAAATGCACAAGAACACCATAACTAAAGCACTAGCAGTTTGAACCCCTACAAAAATTGAATCATTAAATGAATATGTAAATTATTTTTGCTTTTAGCGTAGCAGGATTTGTTCAGGACATGTAATTATTTTACAAAATCCTTTTGAGGCATTTATTAACTAGAAACATGATTTACTGAATTTGACATTTTAATCTAAATACAAAATTAAAAAGATATAATGAGATTTTCTGAACTTTCCTTAAAACAATAGTTTGTTTCAGGACTAAATTATCACATTGCTTTCGATGCTGTTTTCATATCAACGTGCCTTGTTGCAGATCTAGAAATTAAAATTCACTGTGTGCGTGTAAGCCTGCGTGTTTGTCTCCTAATATGATGTGAAATCAACAAAGATGAAAATTCTATAAGATAATCCCATCTTTTCATTGTAGGCTCTTAGAGCCACAAGGGATACATAACGAAAATAACTAAATATTCAGTTGT
>MJUU01048429.1:11867-29714 GCA_002080025.1 Modiolus philippinarum | reverse complement strand
TTGGTGTCAGCTCTCGATTAACCTGTGCAACATACACTCCGTAATCAGGAGACGTTGGAATATATTACTGTCCTCGTTTGGGAAATTCATAATTTTGAAATACAAGTCGTTAATTTTAGTACTGAGATACATGCATAAAAGTTTAATTTAAAGTTGGATACATATCACAACAATAACGTAAGTAACCGACATAACAAAACAACACATATGACATTAAACATACAGTGACATAACATAAACTTCACACATACAAAAATTCACTGAATATCAATTTAGATTTAAAAAGACACTGGCATTTTCACATTTATAAGCCATGCAGTTGAAAAAAGCCACAGAATGAAACGTAAGCACTATAATATTTTCAGAAACATATATGTCTCTGATATTTTATAACAAAACTTACAAAAGCACAAAGCACATTTATTAAAGCCATGCATAATATGTGCACTAAGATGTAGCAAAATTATTTAAAAAAGGCAGGATAATTTTTGACACCACACAGATAGGCAGACAGGTTGTCAGATTGGTGCAAGACATCAGGTAGTGATCCGTATATGTCATTCACTACAACGTTAATGTGACACAAAAAAATATGCTTCAGTTAAAGCAGCAATATAGGATGTTGAAATTGTATTTATTTGATGGAACCTGTATGAAAGTGTGCATGCAAAAACCAGGCGAAACTTTGAAAGGATTTTCAGAAAATTAATTTATCTAAAAATGTTCTCAATGGAGGAACAAAATTGACGGGAAATCAACCTTACCTCTTCCTAGATTCAATTAAAAAAACATGGGAAAGAGTTATGTATGTCACACAAATAACAATCCACGGTAAAATCTTTCTGCCGACAACAGTTAAAGTGATCAATTTAGGAAATTGATAAAATTGCATATAAATTTGATTTAAAATCAAACACTTGAGCCCGGTATCCCAGTATCCATAAACCTCCACACAATGTATTGGGAAATAACAGCAGAAGTGTGTTGGACCTGAAAAAGGAATGCATGTACATGTAAACATAGTTTCAGACAGAATATCAAATTTATAAGATGTCTTTGACAAAAACAAAAACACAATACAAGACTCAGTACAATGTACAGTAAACAAGGTCATTGTCAAATAGGAAGTAGAAGAGTGACGAATCTGAAAAGAAGAGACGTTGTAGAAGTCGCCATAGATCAAATATAAAATCATTACTGTAAACACATACCGGACTGAGAAATCCTCTATGATAAATTTTAGTATGACTATATAAAAGCTATCTGTAACTAGTAAGATGAGTGATGGACGGAGTGAATAGGGGAGACACAATACGACACACGTTACTAAAGCTTCAGATCAAATACATACATGTACAAGAATTCTGTGAACCACTGTTTATTAGTTATGCCCTCGCTATCTGCACTGATGAGACATAAGTTGTCGAAATGCGCATATGCAGAAAGTAAATTCACAGTAACCTCGGTATTTAGTTATTTGTTACCACTGGGTCGATGCCACTGCTGGTGGACTGTTAGTCCCCGAGGGTATTCACCAGCCCAGTAGTCAGTACTTCGGTGCTGACCCGAAAGCCGATTATTTTTGGAACCTTACAATATCTAATTTTTTGTGAATTATGTTGAAAACTTAGGAGTATCTCCCTCATGCATAGCTCTGTCCTTAGCTAATTTTGGCTTTACATTTAGATCATATTTGGTTAATTGTTCTCTATCAGTTTTAAATATCTTTGAGTATATGGTCTTCCAAACATTTAGATTTTATCTGCACTGATGAGACATAAGTTGTCGAAATGCGCATATGCAGAAAGTAAATTCACAGTAACCTCGGTATTTAGTTATCTCTACATTCAGAACCCAACAGGTGTCAAAAGTTGGTAACAGAAAGTCAGCCTTTTTACATAACAACACTTGGTCAGCACCTCTTATGTATCATTCTTGGTGATAGCCAATTACTGCTGAAATTCATAAGAGAATTCTAACAACGTTTGGTAGCATATGTAGAGACCATAACTCAGTAGAAAACAGTATTGCATGGAGACAACTTTCCATCAAAGACAAAAAGTCACACAGCTGGTTTATCCTCGTACCAGACATCCTGGAACAGTACAATCTACCTTGTGCTTTTAAACTTTTGGAAACACCCATTGGTAAATACACATGGAAAAACATGGTCTACAAGGCAGTAAACTCATTTTGGGAAACAAGATTGAAATTAGGCGAAATCAAAGACATCACAGCTGGTGGATTGTGGTTTACGGCCATTGTAGGTGTTTCCTGTTATCTTTCTTATATTAATCTCTAAAATACTTGAATATTGACAATCTTACTGTTGGCAGAATACACAATATCTGGAACTATGCAGGAACTGAACCAATGACAGTTACCAAAGCCCACATCAAATGTAAAATTCTACTTGGACTGTATATCCTTCAATCAAACCGTAACAAATTTAACCAGTACATAGTTGAACCGACATGCACACTGTGCAAAGACGGGGAAGAAGATAGACTACACTTCATTGTTACATGTCAGGCATTACAACATATTAGGCAACCTTACATCCATGCTCTTATGAGTGTCGTCCAGTCAGAAAACTTTGTTTTAATTAGCGACAGCGATATACTACAGCTACTTATGGACAGTTCTATTTATCCACAAATCTCAGAAGAAAGTCAAATTGAAATAGAAACTATTAGTTATGGACTTTGTTACGCAATGCCCATCGCTAGATCTAATATGCTGCACAACATATAGACTATGCTTATCTGCTTTAATTGAGTGTTGTGAGCTACTAACTTTTACAGTAATTCTACTTATGGTGTTGTATTTAGCTTGAACTTTTGTATATATTTATACATAGACTTGATAAGTTAACTGATATCTATGGATGGGTGAATGAGTCTCACAAAGGCCTAGCACTATAATTGATAATTTTTTAGCATATTACTAGTATATTTGAACTTCTATGCAGACCGAATAGGATCTGCAGTTCTCCAGGAAGTGGAGGAATCTACAACCCAACAACAACGATAGCGGTACTGGAAAAACTTATGACTGGCGAAGGACGCAAAGTCATGATGGTATAAGCTCACACTGGCATAGATACATCTAATGGTAAAGTTTGAAAAAGTGTCACGTCAATGTCAAGGTCATAAAGTAAATTGAAAGGTTTTTATTCAGAGAACTATTGAAATATGAAATCCCTTTATCAAACATTTATCTGATGTTAAATATGAAAAAGAAAGGAATTGGGGAAAATGTCAAGGAGAGAACATCTCATATCCAGGTTAAAACGACCCAAAACAAAGCATAGTTTATTTTCTCCAAAAGTATGATATTTAAGGTAAAGGATACAAGATCAAATATTCGGGTGTATGGTATATGCTAAAGCTCTTGCAGTGAAGAATACACATCCAAAATAAGAGCCCTATCACTAGTCATTCAAGATATCAATGTTCAAGGTCACATGTCAAAGTCTAGCTCAAAGACAAAATATTCTTGAAAGATCTTGTCAACTAATGAGAGTAATACATGGGAAGTACATGAGGTACCATTCAAAAGGTGTAGCAAACATTAAAAGTTTTAGCAATTTAAAAAAACAAGTGTGGAACCAAATGGATGTCTGGCCCGTTCCTACTTGGTCAAAAATTGACGTGAAAACTCAAACTGCCTAAATCAGAAAACATAACATGTTCGCTAGACTGTGAAATTAGATAAAGTGACAAAAGCAATACAGCAGACCGTCATGTATCACCCAAAACCAAAATGCCAAATATTAGTGACCTACCACTGCTAGATACTGAAAAACCAACATGTTCACTAGACCGTGAAAATGGCCAAATAGCAGGCTGTCATCTTCCATCTAAGACAAACCCACAAACCAAATATTATTGACCTACATTAATAGATACTAGAAAACTTAACATGATCATTGGACCATGAAATTGAGATCAGACAAAAACCATATATCAGACTGTCACCAACCTATATACCAAATATCATTCACCTACCACTTCCAGTTACTGAGAAAATGACCTAATCACAAACACTTAACATGTTCATTGGACCATGAAATTGAGGTCACATACAAAAGCCATATAGCAGACTGTCATGTACTTCTCAAGACCAACCTATATACCAAATATCATTGACCTACCACTTACAGTTACTGAGAAAATGACCTAATCACAAATACTCAACATGCTCACTAGACCGTGAAATTGAGGTCAAGGACAAAAGCCATATGACAGACTGTCATTTACTACCTCAGACTAACTACCACTTAGTTACTGAGAAACTAAACTAAGCACAAAAAACTTAACATGTTCATTGGACCCTGAAATTGAGGTCACAGACAAAAGCCATATAGCAGACTGTCATGTACTACTCAAGACCAACCTATATACCAAATATCATTGACCTACCACTTGTAGTTACTGAGAAAGTGAACTTATCACAAAAACTTAACATGAAAGTTTATGCCGCCGCCGTCTTACTTACGCATGTCTTGCTTTGCGTGCCTTTTGTCGTGGGCGAGACAAAAAAAACAGGCCATACGTAAAGATCTGGAAGTCAAATATTCTGGTTCCATTGACAGATCTTGCAATGAGGTATACAATTGTGATATATGAAAGCCATATCGCTTACCATTCAATACACAATTAGGAGATACATTGTAACGAGTAAATGCACATGTTTTTCATCTTGAAATCACCATGCTGCTTATAACAATGAGCTTTGCTCATACCTTACAGTAAGTTCAGTACAGTCTCTAGCAGAGGTTTGAGTGGAATTCATTGAAAAATGACCAAAGACTCTACATCCATAAACTTGCAAAGTGCTGTTACAATCCCTGCCATCCGGATTGTCGGACTTGTTGGATTTGTCGGACAAAGCACTACTTTCCCAAGCTAGTTGATACTCATATCACAAAGACAAATAGAGGGCACTCATCAAGTCATTTGTATAAAAACTTGGCACTATAAAATAGCGAGATGCTGGAACTATAAAAAGGTGGTCAGAATTACAATTTGAGAAAAAAATTAAGTATGATAGTATATCCTGTACAGACCATTGTGGTCAACAATTTTTCCAGTGGTTTCCACCTCATTTGTGTTTTTGTCTCATGGATTTTGGCACTTGATAATTCTGTTCAGTAATTTTGTTATTACCCCCATTCATATGAGAAATTTTCCCAAGAACACTACACCATAACTGAAATATATAAGAGAGAATAGATCTCTCACAGTGGGTCTTTTTATGGACTACACACTGCAGGAAAGACAAACTCCAGTCTAAAATAGACAATGTAAGACACATGAGACAAAGTTTCTACAAATACATGGCATTATTGCTGTTCTTCATCTTGAAGTCAACATGATGCCTTCAACAATGAGCTCTGTACATACCTTACAGTAAGCTCAAGGTGGTCCTAGCATTGGTTTGAGCCAAATTCATTGCTAAAAGTCAAATAACGCTACATACGTGTTACTTTTTACGCAAGGATGTGGGTGTCAAAGCTTGATCCAATGTTGAAAATCAAAACCATATAGACTTCAGATTCTTCCCTTCTCAGGGGTATCAAATGGAACAAATAAGGTGTTGTACTAGGAGATTTAAACCTTCTTTATAAATAAGAACTAAAATTTGAACATTGTATTCTTTATTTCTTTCTATTTTTTTGTTAAATGAACATGGCTTCTTTTCCCTTTTGATGATTACTGACAATTATAATATATGATACAGAGAACCTTCAGTTAAAAGTTACAGTACTGTATGGAAAGAATCCTGATGATAGTGCGAACAACCACATCACCAATTAGTCGCTAAATACACGTTACATTGCGTTCCTGAAGATGTTGTCATCTATAAACAGTTTTAACTAAAAAAAATTAAGAAGTTTTTAACCCCCCCCCCTCTTTTTAAAATGGTAAAGCTACAAATAAATATTTGACATTATTCAAATGAGTGATTTTTAAGACAAGAAAAAAGACAAACCACATCCAAATACATAGAAATTAAAATATGTGAAAACAACCAAAGTTGCCCAAATTCCTTCCTCAAAATGACAAAATGGAAGGTAGTGACTGTCTGTTTTTATGATTAATTTTCTGATATTTAATATTGTGTAAAAAGCCTAAAAAGTAGCAGCTTTCCAGAAAACAAACATTGTTTTACAATTGTCAAAGAAAGTATATATATATATACATGTATACAGAAATGGAGCAAGAGGAAGAAAGAAATTAAATGTATTCACACATATTTTTTTTATGAAAAAACTGTTTTACATGTATTTAGAAATTACATTTTCATATAAAAAGTCACTATGCATGAAAAGAAAGTTATCTACAAGTGTGGTAAATATTATACCTGGGTTTGACATGAGAGAAAGTGTACTAATTCAACAATTGTAATGAAAATGCTTCATGAATTATCAATTAATAATTACAAATTAATTTCTAATAAAGATGTCAAAATAAAATAATAAAATGTATTTGAACACAATGTGGTGAACACAATATTTACCTTAACCTTACTTTTGTATTTAAATGGTGTCAACAATATCTACATGTGATGAAAAATAATTAAAATCTTAAAATAATACTATATTCATTAACTTTTGTAACAGATCTTTCAGGCTTTTCAAAAATATACCTACAACACAATAGATATACTTTATTTCTTAGTTTTATTATGAATGTGTATTTTAATGAAGATCATAAAAAAATAATCATTACTTTGTAACAAAATTGAAATCTCCCTTGTACAACCCTCTCCCAAATTTTAGTGAAGTGCTAGCTTAAATTGATACAGTTGTTCCTAGAATGCGATATAAATTTCTGAGATTCTACATTAGTCATAATATAGCAATATATTTCCTCATAGTCATAATGTAGCAATATATTTCCTCAATGTTCAGTTGTTCATTTCAATGTAGACCAGCAATTTAACTATACATATAAAAATAACCATGGGTATATAACAAAAGTTTTGGAATTTTATATATGGTAGTTACAAGATATAAAAATTCAAATTTAACAAAATTTCCTTCATCTGGACAGATCAATATGACTTCTGTATATAAATACAGTGAAACCTGTCTAATCCAACGAGTGAGTTTTCCAACATCCATATTAAACAACATTACTTGGTCTTAAAGACAGATTTTTATTAACAGATTATTATTAACCTGAGTATTCCAACATCTTTAATAATCTGAAACATTTTTATAATGCCAGTGTGTTGGATTTAACAGGTTTCACTGTAATAAATTTTTACATTTTCAATATACATACAGGGTAGCAAAACAGCAATTTAAATGTAACATACATTCTGGTTCGCCTCTACAAAAAACAAGAACCCTAAATCAGCAAAGTCCAACATCTACTGGTATGATATAGAATACATATAAAAATATATATTCCTGCAAAAAAGGTACATGTATTGTGAAAAAATCTTTTAACAATCTTATCAGGGGTTTTCCATTTAAACATATATCAAACCCCAGGAAAACACTCTGAAAATATGTGTTCTGTCAACAGAAGCAAATTCAGATTTTATTCTTCCCTTTTCACTCTGAATCTCACATGAGGACCATTACCCATAATTATTTAAACTGCTTTCCTCTGGGTTGGTCTACGTTTAAATGGAATAGCCCTCAATTAATAAAAAAACAATTTTTATGACATTAACACACAGTAAAAATAATAACACAAAATTTCCCTCAAAAGTGCATTTTTACCATAGTTTAAGGATGTTTGACCGTGAGAAGGAACTGACATAGTTTTTAAATGACACTTATTTTCAGTTATTAAGTGAAAAATACATGACAAACATACAAATGTCACCAAAATAATTGTCTAAAGACATGCAAATTTCATGAACTTGCAACAGTTTGCAGGAAACTGGCACTGTAATACTAATTTATATTTTGTGCATCAAAAATTCATAGACATGAAAAACTTCCTTGAAATGTATCAAACATGATTTTAGTGTTAACAGTTAAAGACCAAACTGCCCATTCAGTTCTACCATTGATTTAATTCAAATTTTGTGACAAAGTAGTTTGTGACTTGAAAGAAAAATATCAGCGAAAAAATGGGGGGTCACAGACTTGATTTTGTCGCTATGGTAATTTGAAGTTGGCTGTGTTTCCAAAATTATCATTTTCGTTCACACTTTCTTTAAACGAATGGTATTTCTTTATTTTGAAACTTAGAAACAAATTTCTTTTTTTCTGGTAGAAGTGTCCAACTAAAATTAAAAACTTGTATTTGTATGACTCTGAGGTGTTAAGAAATAACAATTTTCCGATTCCCGCCAAAAGGTACTTGTAAGATCAAAATAAAGTTATCCATATAAAAAAAAATTGACCGTTGATTTTTCAACGATAATCAGGCCATAACTAAATCTACCCGTATACTTTTCATTTGTCACCGAACTCATAAAAAAAGTTATAAGCATTTTAGTCTCCTTTTTATCTTTTGTTTGCCAGAATTATGTTGTCCGCCTATTAGAAAAATGAATCTGACGTCATAGTACAGGTTTCCCCCAAAAAGTTCATTTGGACACTTGCACGAAGTCAACATTTTTCAAGGCGTCAATAGCACCGAATATGATGACAGTCTGTGATATGTGTACGTCCTATAAAGATCTAGATCTATTCCATCAAAGTGCAAAGAAGTGCACTACTTTTTAATGATCAGACTTTATCGGAAAGTTTGTATTTCAGCATGCTTCATATGTGCTGTCCTAAAAAAAAGTTTAAATAAATCAATCCTAGCTGTATAAAATATATAATTACTGAAATACGCCATGCCGTAACCAAAACATTAACTGAAATTTGTTGCGATGAAAACGAAGAACGTTTACGATTAACCGTTATTTCCGTACCATCGGCGTTTTGACAAGTTTGGATTTACAACTCTTTTGCAACCTTTTCACTTGCACCGTGTTAATTCAGTAGTATATGTAGTAACTGTTAGATGTATTTCTTAGCGATATTAAAACATGTACAATTTTTTTTGTTGCCTATGTGTTTGTGGTTCTGAATAATGGCGGTATGTTAGATCCTGAATTAATTTTTAACACACCAATTGCGTTTGGGACTTAACCCCTTTTCCCGTCACAGATTTTTTGCGATTTTCAATAAACTAGCCTTTCAAGTAGGAACCCTTATTTTTTTTTTTAAATATTGCGAAAGTTAAACGCCATTTTGTGGGTTTCTACAAGACGTCACAGACACTTTAGGAAACAATGTAAATGCACTGTTATATGCGTACAAACAATAGGCTGTTTGGTCTTTAAAAGTGGGAGTCGACAGAATTGGAAGTAAATTAAACGTAAAAAAATTGATGGGTGTTCCATGGAACACTTGTGTCGCCTGCACTACAGAAGAGCCATTTTTGGCCTAGTGAACCTCTGAAATCTGTAAAGTTAAATTTTTAAGTATTATGTGCATGGCTAAGACTAGGAGAAAAACATATTCTGCAAATTTGATAAGAATATGAATATAGTTTCGGGGACTTGCAGATTAACAAACAGAAAGAACAAATGAGGTATGTTGGCTTGGCAAACTCTTAAATCTGTAAAATCAAAATTTCAAGTATAATGTGCATAACCAGACCTGATAAACAGCATATACTGAAAGTTTGGTTGGAATCTCACACACATTTGTGAAGGAGTTGAAGATTAACAAACCAAATTAACAAATGAACAATTTTGGCTCTGTGAACCTCTAAATCTGTAAAATCTAAATTCTAAGTATCAGATGCACAACTACACCAGGTAAACAATGTATCCTAAAAGCTTTGTTGGAATCAGACTTGCAGTTTTGAAGAAGTTGTGGATTCAAAAAGCAACACTCACAAATGAGCAATTTTGACTCTGTAAACCTCTAAAATCTGTAAAATCTAAATTCTAAGTATCAGGTGCACAACTAAACCATGTGAAAAACATATCCTGAAAGTTTGGTTGGAATAGGAGAAGCAGTTTTGAAGGAGTTGTGGATTAAAAAAGCAACACTCACAAATGAGCAATTTTGGCTCTGTGAGCCTCTAAAATCTGTAAAATCAAAATTCTAAGTTTCAGGTGCACATCTACACCAGGTGAACAATATATCCTGAAAGTTTGGTTGGAATCGGAACAGTGGTTTTGAAGGAGTTGCAGATTCAAAAACTGACAGACTCACAAATGAGCAATTTGGCTCCTTGAGCCTCTAAAAGCTGTAAAATCAAAATTCTAAGTATCAGGTGCACATCTACACCAGGTGAACAACATATCCTGAAAGTTTGGTTGGAATTGGACTAGCAGTTTTAAAGGAGTTGCGGATTCAAAATCCGAAGACTACCAAATGAGCAATTTTGGCTCTAAGAACCTCTAAAATCTGTAAAATCAAAATTCTGAGTATCAGGTGCACAACTACACCAAGTGAACAACATATCCTGAAAGTTTGGTTGGAATCGGACTGGCAGTATTGAAGGAGTTGCGGATTCAAAAACCGACAGACGACGCAGGATGACGACGACGACGTAAGACGACGGATAGTAATCCCTATGTGTCGACTCTGCTTACAGCAGGCAACACAAAAAAAGAATTATAACAATAAAATAATGGTATAATATGGATGACAAAAGGATATTCCCCAGTCAAATAAATAGGATTTTAGATAATTATAAAAATATATGTTGCGAGACAGCTTAATGTTCTGTTAAAAATAAACAAGACTGCCCAGTTGGCAATAATTTTTGTCTTCCTCGACACAGCCAACATGATCTACAGGTCACTGTTCTAACTAAAGTGGAGAGAGGTCGTAACTATAGAAGTGTGCTTGAACAGCGAATGATCCATTGCCTCGTTTATCAATTGATTTGTAGTTTCTGCATATACACCTAACGTTAATTTTTTTTGTCATTCCTGATGTTCCAATTACATGGTTTTAAGTGGAGACGACATCAGTGACATGTGTCTCGGTCCACGGTGATGTACCTGTTTTCTTTGTACCCTCGCAAAAGGAGTTAACTATGAAAATTTTGGCCTTTTCTAGATTTTAATTTTATTTCGTTGTTCTCCATGTACGACAGCTACACAAACTTTCTTACTTTGTCTAATTTCAGATAAATACTTTTGTAAGGGAACTTAAAAACAGGTACATATAATTTACAAAATTGCTCATCTTGTTATTTAGATACACATGATTTAATTTTTTATAAATATTAATATTTTTTTTTAATCTTTCACAAGATTAATTTTATAACAATGTTCAGAGCCAATAAAGAAAAAAACATCTCTTTTTGAGCAAAAACTCAAACAGTGAAAGTTTGTAAACATAAATATGATGAAAGAGAGTTATTTTTATACACACATATACTGCATAACATTAACAAAACCAATTGAAAAATTCAACTTTCATGTTTATAAAAAACATCTTCTAGGCTTAAGACACTCATATATAAAGATGATTTTTTGTCATTCCAAAAAAAAATATCACAAATTCCAAAATGCTATTACATTTAGATTTTATCTTTTGTTATTGAAAATCATTTAATGTGCAATGAGTGATTTGAATATTCTCCTGTATTTGTATTGTATATCAGGACGGAACTGAATATAAAACTTTAAAATCATCAACAAAAAAAGCTGCATTAACTAAACCTCTATGTATAAACTATAATATAACTGTAAACTATCATATTATTTACTGTAATTTCAGAAAACTTCATAGAAAATTTGACCAGTAAAAAATAAAAATAAGAAACTGGCATTTCAAAACAACTGTCGATTTCCAAACATGTATTTACGTATTATATTATCCTTTCATCAAAGGGAAACATATTGTTTACCAAATAATTCATCCTTTTTTTCTTTTTCTAATTCAACCTCATCATGAGCAGAACTAGGAGTTTTGGCCAAGTGATTCATATTTGATATGTACATGTATTTGGTCTGCATCAGGAGTCGAGTGTCCTGTAATATAATTTGGTCGCTGTAAACTTGACCTATTGTGATGCTGTAAACTGATACTATTTCCCTATACTTCAGGGAACCAGTATTGTAGTATCCTGTCTTCATGATGCCTGATAGAGACAAAACTTGTCCATAAATGAAGATAATCATTCCAAGTGTTGGTGTATACATAATCATAATGGTTTTTATACCCTGCCACACATCCGTCCTTCCCTCATAGGTTTCTGACTAATAACTTGTGAACGAAATAACATAAAGTCTTCAAACTTGGTATGTAACTTATTAACAACAAAACTCAGGTTGAGCTCTAATTTCGGCTCAGAGGTCCAACGGGTTCTGGATTTATGTCCATTGAAACTTTAAAATTTTGTGAGATGTGGCGGGGTATCATAACATGTGCCATAATTTATTTATAATTTATGTATCAAATAATTGACATCAGTATCCACTTCAATTTACTCTACCATGAAAGAAACAAAATAAGTTTGGGATCGAATCTGTTGTGAATTTTTAGTACAATATGGACAGTAACTATTTCATTCACATTTCAAAAGTGCAAGAAATTCAAGTTTGATTGACCATTTGTTGACTGAAGTTGCATTAATTTTCAGCATATGAAATGAAAGTAATTTCTGAAATTACAGTAAATAATACTAAAAAATAACATAAAATGTACATGTAAAAAATCAAAAACAAAATAATATATTAAATGAAGATGTACAACTGTATTAAGAGGAACATAAAACACTGGAACACAAAAATTTATAAGTGATATATTTATACTCTCTTGTTCAGCAGACCCTCTTCTTATATACATTTATTATCAGCAGATTTAACAAACATAAATAATTTCTAACATATAAAGTTTTATATTAGGAATGTCTTAACATAATAACAATGTTGTGTCAAAAATCAGGTCTTCACCGACTTTTAATAACATACCAGCAGCAGTTTCCACAATATAAACCCAAGGGAATGAATCCTCAAAGGACATAATAAGTACTTCGCAAATAACAACGGGAAACTATGTCCATAACATTTACTACTGATTATGTTAATTACTGATTCATCCATATATTACGGTACAGTGAAACCTGTCTAAACTAAACGCCTCTGGGAATGAAGATTTTGTTCTGTATAGACAGGTGTTCAGTTTACACAGGTTCAAAATATAAAGAAATTGAAAAAAAAGTCTTCAAATTGTGTTTGGTTTAGACAGATTTTCAGTTAAGTCAGGGTTCGGTTTAGACAGGTTTCACTGTACTATGAACCTAAGTACAAAATGGATTAGATTGAAATCAACAAGCTTCAATAGGTTAAACTGTATGATACTACATGTAGCTTTATTCATGCTTTGTAACAGTTCAGTTGAATAGTCCTACTGGATGACATTACATATCTTCTGATACATAGCTAACCATCATTAACCATAGCATTGCTACAACAGAGACAAAATCTGAATATCTGATCATTTTATAATTAATACAAAAAATACCTAAATTGCATAAAAAGGCAGTAACATTCGTTATGCTGTATACGTGTTATGAGCATCTCAGCAGCATTAGAATCAAATAATATGGAAAGCCATAATCCAAAAATAGTCAAAAAAGAAGTACTCATAACCAAACATATCGAAATAGGAGGCCAAAACCAGTACCAAAGACATCTACCGAGTGCCATATAAATTGAATTAGAATGGTGACATCCATACTTATACTGTAGGCTGGTGAATCTAATATATTACTGTCAACAATACATTTTTCCAGCTCAGCTATGACTGGCTAGAAAACATAATTTGCAACAACAAAATCTATGATTTACCTCCTTAGACCAGATCAAAACAATTATTTCACTACTATCATTAATTGAAACATGTTTATATCGAGCATTCCTAAGACATGGAATGTTCTAGTAATAAACTATAAAATCATATATTACAGTCTGCAAATATACAAATGGCAAAGACCATAAAATGTTACAAAACATGTCCAACATGTTTAAACTTAACAGGTTAAAAAATTTATCATAAAATGTTGATCTAAATCTACCCAAATCAGAGAAAAGTCATCTTAAAAACACTGTAAACCAACTTATTTTCGTGGCTACTTTATTTTGTGTTTTCTCCCTCCTGGTGAAATTCGCAGAGACTTATTTTCGCAATTTTCTATTTCTGTTAATACATTTATATAAGGATAAGAACTATTTGCGGTGATTTATTTTCTGCGAAATTTTCACGCACTCGAAAGTCGCGAAAATAAATCGGCCACGAAAAATAAGCTGGTTAACAGTATCATTAACTTAAAAATTGCTGGTAGCATTTTTAATAAAAGCATTTGATACATGTTGGTACATGTAAATAACTGCAGTCGGCAATTCCTTAGTTATTGTTAAGAAGACTTTACTGTTTATGAACACAAAGATCATGCATTCCCTTAGATATCAACCCTAGGAATTCTACTGAACCCAAACGTAGCAGTCGTTGGTTCAGCAACTTTTCCATTAAATCAGAGTAATTCTCAAGAAAAGAACATAAAAACTTTAATATAAAAGTAGATGTGATTTTAAATTAGAAACACACTAAAATCCTATTACACACAAAAAAGGTACAAAAAATGTTTGGATTTCATTTTGGCAAACAATAATACATATAGTCTGAGCATAACTTTTTGTCGTTGTATTGTATTAGAGAATACTGATATTCTTAAAGCAGAAAATTTATCAAACATTTCCTATAATCATTTTCTGTTTGATTTGATTTAAATTTTTAACTAAAAAATTGTTATACTTCATACACAAATGTCCACATCTTACAGGAACCCCCCCCCCCCACACACACACACTCAAAGGATCTATTATTAATACAGAGTTGGTATTTATTATACAACTTAAGAAATTCATATAGAATGCTTAATTATTGTAGCAGGCCTGTACCAAGGTGGGGGTGTGAGAGGTTTGAGCCACTGCAGAGGAATAAACACACCCACATGCAAATCAACATGGATAGGGGCCTTAAAATTGGACAAAAGTCTTTATCTAGTAAATAAATCTCAATCACATTTGTATTTTGAATAAAGGCTAAGTCACTGATTTTTGATGTGCTAAACAAAACCCCAAAATATTGTTTAATTAAGTAAACAACAGATCAATATGTGTAAATTGAACATATTAAGTGAATAGAGTTTACTAATTTTTCACACTTAGCAAAATTCCAATTCAAAATAATAACAATAAAATGTTACAAAAGAGACTCATCTGTGTGTTTTACTTTACATATTGTTTTCTCTAAAATTCATTTTTAATTTGTTAGCTTTGTAGCCAGGCATGCTTCCCTGGTTTTTGTCTAGATGCGTAGAAATTCCATATGTGATGAAATCTTCTAAAATTTCTGTTCGATGTACCTTTTTTACTGTTTTTTTGCACCAATATTTGTAACAATATAAATAAGATTAGACAGATACAACAACACTCAGTATTATCTAAAACTTTGGTAAAATGATTTGTGAGATTTGGAATCACCTATCCACTTCCTATTCCTGGGAAGAAGAAAAAATGTGGCATCCTAAGTGTACTTTTATACTCAGACATCTGAGACATGGCGTCCATCTCTATCTGTGGACATCTAGAAATCTTTCTGGAGACCACAGAATTCACCTACAATATATATGAAACAATTTTATAAGTGTTAATACAATAAATGTAAGATATTTTGATAGGATGTCTCTGGATTAATTCACTACAGACAGCCTAAAACAAGAATCGTGAAAGTAATGTTAACAGGAGCACAATGTGAACAACTAATTTAAAGGGACACTACTTTCACTGTTATTGTCATTTCATAATGTGATCATAGTTGCCAACCTCTGACAATGAAAAATCATGTCATGACATGACATGAGATACCAAAAAGCTCGTGAAAACCCGCAACATACTTTCGGATTGAACAAATTTTATATTAAATTAATTTGCTAATATCCACGCCCATCGTACTCAACATTTGCCTGTTTTGCTGATTTTAGAACTACCTGACTAGGTACATATTCAAAACAATTACAAGTTTGGTTGAATTTACAAGTCAATAAGGCAAAAGTTAGCAGAGTTCTCATCCCTTGTCCTTGATGATAACATTATTCAACAAATTTTTTGTAGCTGGCAAGGAGGAAATGGGCTTAGACCTATTTTGACAGATAAATGGTTTCAAATGAGCCCTAGCTTTTGTATATCCAACTATATCACTTTCTGTAAATGATCCAATATAAATGTGTAAACTGTATAGCCCCATACTCCAAGATTACTTTCATTGACTTCAAATTAATTCATAAAACTCTGATTCCCAAATTTTTGTTTTGGTATCACTGATCCAGTACAAAAATAGCGTTTTCTATTTGCAATTGTGTCTTTAGTCGTCATACCCAACCAAGAAATTTATTGAAATGATTTAAAATCAGTTTGGCCGCATCAAAGTTTGCAATTTACTGTATGGTCATGAAAAGTCCAGTAAATCACGGGGATCGATAGCGCTAATAACCAAAAACTTTATCAACGGTTGTGGAAAAGTCCAGATAATCATGAAAAATGCGATATCACTAACAACCAAAAACGTAAACAACGAAAAAGCCTGTACTGAAAAGCGTGTACAAGCCGTGTGACAAAATCTACGCGTGTAAACCATTGAAAAAGCGTTTGTTACACGCGAAAATCATGTGAGTTGGCAACAATGTAATGTGATACTTGACAACATCTTCATAAGCACAACCATGATAATGTGCAAAAGCAGTGAAACTGGTTTGGAGAGAACTTATTCTATATTGTATGTTATAATTGAACAGACACTGTTAAAATACAATTATTTGTGGCATTTTCAACTTTTATTTTAAATATTCTTTGACTTGTGTGGATTGTACATTATTTGCTATCATACCTAACAAACATTAAATATTATTCTACAGACGTCCCAACATTCTGGGGTTATTCACCCGTGAATAATAAGGTTATTACATGGACATGGTAACTTACTAGCTTTATTTCATGGACATTGTAATTTTTTGGATTATTCACAGGTGAATAATAGGGTTATTCACTGCTAGCAATAATTAGAAACAAAAATATCCAAATTAATTCATGTCGTGTGACTATGTTTCAACCAATAGAATTGATTCTTAATTATGTAAGGTATGGCCTTTAATTGAGGGTAATATCCATAATTATTTGATCAAGGAAAGGTTATTTTTCCCCGAGGAAAAATAACCTTTTCAGTTAAATAATTATGGATATTATCTGAACACACTAAAGCATGCCTTATTCAAATTAGTTATTTTGCCTACTTGCACTTTCCTGAACAGTTATTTTGCCTACACGCTATTACGTGTAGAAATATCAATATTATTTTTACCATAGTTTCTATAGTAAAGTGTAATAATATACATTTATTTGCTGGCTATGAGATCAATAGCAAGATTATGGTTTCCTGAGACACTACTTTTTCCCGATGCGAAGCGGAGGGAAATAGTTGATGTCGAGGGGAACCATAATCTTGCTACTGTTCGAATAGCCAGTAAATAAGTGTTTTATTATACCGAATAACATGTTTTACTATTAAAGAGAATCTAACGAAAAAAGAAATAATAAACAGCTGCGCCAAGTTGCATGATACGCCCGTCGTCACCCCTTCAAAACTTTAAATGATTTAGGTAAGGGGTTCTCAATTTAGAAGCACCTATAACTGCCTAATTGAGCTTGATATCTCTTTAACAAATCAATCTGCAGAGTTTGAAGTGAGGTGATCAAAGTACTTATACATAAGAGTGCGACATGTAAAAAATTGCCTTAAATTTGACAAATAAAGTCCTATAACTCTTTCAAGAAAAATCAAAATTTCGCAAAAAA
>MJUU01048426.1:224405-258649 GCA_002080025.1 Modiolus philippinarum | reverse complement strand
GCCGGACGGACGGACGACGGACGCTGGACGCCAAGTGATGGCAAAAGCACACCCTATCATAGCCAGGTGAGCTAAAAAGGTGGGAAAATTCAAGATTGTCCCATTTAAATGAAATTTGGTTTCCAAATAGGTATTGATGGCACAACTTCAAAACTGATTAAAAAAAAATGGTTTGTTGACAGCCATTTTCAAAATGGCGGCCAAAAAACGCGGGAAAATTCAGCATTGTCCAATTTCAATGAAATTTGGTTTCCAAATAGGTATTGATGTCACAACTTCAAAACTGATGTTAAAAAGTGTTCGTTTACCGCCATTTTCAAAATTGCGCCAAGAAAGGCAGGAAGATTCAACATTGTCCGATTTCAATGAAATTTAATGAAATTTGGTTTCCAAATATGTATTGATGTCAAAACTTCAAATCCAATGTTAAAAATTATTCTTGAACTCCTGTTTTCAAAATGGCCACCAAAAAAGGTGGGAAAATTCAACATTAGCTGATTTCAATTAAATTTGATATCCAAGTGGATATTGATGTCACTACTTCAAAACTGGAGTTGAAAATTGTTTGTTGACTGCCATTTTCAATTTGCTGCCAAAAAAGTTGGAAGTCAAAAAAACCTATCAAAGAGATGTAGAAAACATGATCAGACTTGAAATACAGTTCAAGATATTGGTGGTGTTTAAGCTACGAAAGTTTGAGAGACTGAAGAACAACTGTAAAACTTAAAATGTTACCTTGATTGTGGCAACTGAAAACCAGTTGAGTGATACAGGCTCCTGGGAGCCTCTGGTTTTTATTAACTGAAATTTCAGAGCTCAGTCAAATTTTAGTCAAGTTTCAGGTTTTAACTCTTACCTCACCAATGTCTTGATTTATACATCCCTTCCCGTATCCCATACAGTAGAACTTCAATGGCTCGAACTGCAATAATTTGAACACCATGGATGTCTCCAACCCTCTTTTTGGTCTATTTGTTCAAGTTTCAACATAGTTCAACCTGGATGGCTCAAACACTCCTATAACTCGAACAGCTGTCATTGGTCCCTTGGGTGTTTAAGCCATCGATGTTCCACTGTATATAATAATCAGTTTTTGCAGTCTGTTTCGCCACTTTCGCCACTAGCCCTACGCCCGAGACTAGTAAAATCAGTCTCGGGCTAGAAAAATTTGAAGTCACTAGCCTGGTGGGCTAGTTAAAATTGTACCTTATTAACAAAGAATCTTCTATAAGGGCTAGTGAAATTGAGTTCGGGCTAGTACAACACGGTACCTTACTAGCCACTCAGGGCTAGTGAATGAAAAAGTTTTTGGCACAGATTGTTTTTGCTATGATATAGATGCTACTTTAGAGAACTTGACATTCAGTAACAACCATTTAGTAAACAATTATTTTACAGGTATTAATGCAGATTGCAGATGATTTTATAGATAATGTAGTAACCTCAGCATGTCAAATAGCAAAACACAGAAAGTCCAATACGCTGGAGGTCAAAGATGTACAGATGCACTTAGGTTTGTATGCAAATGTATAAAGGGTCAAGGAAATATGCTGTTTGGTTTTTATGCAAATACCTTTAATAGGGATTGCGGGAAGACAACTCCAATTGTAATTGCAGCATGTGATATCATTGGTTAATGCCATTAAAAACACGAAAAATAAAATGTTGCTGAATAGTTTGGTTCAAAGTAATATAAATATAGATTACACCACAAGATCCCGTTCATTACCATATTTTATCCACTAGAGATAGTTAAATTTTAAAATTTTAATTGCGAGGCTTGCCGAGCATTATAAAATTTTAAAATTTAACTATCGAGAGTGGATAAAATATGGTAATAATCGGGATAAAGTGGTGTAATCATTTTCTCTAATGATAAATGATAAGCACCGAGAATTGTATTCCGAATAGATTTGGCGGGAAATAGCGCGGGGCTTTATTCAACATATGTTGAATAAAGAAAATTTATCTAACGGGTCAGAACCAGTTTAAACTTGACATATCATTAGAGAAAGCAGTATATATTTACAACACAAACAAAGACAAAACTTGTTTTAGTATGTCAGTATGTCAGTTTAGGTGCAGCGGAAGTGTAAATATGTCCTGCTTCATTTACGGCACCTGTCACACTCATTGTTTTTAAAGAGGAAAAAGTTTAAATTTTTAATGTCAATTCTGTAAAGATGCAAATTTAAATTAAAAAAGTATATTATCATATGTGACACTTAACATATATAATTCCTATATACATGTTTAAAAGTACTGATATGATACAAATATCAATGGCCGATATTATCCCTGACATAGTTGTAAGGGATGTTTCCTTGCAAATGGATAATTAAAGTTTTCATAATGAGAAAGAATTGTATATTGATGGATATCAACTAGAGTTATGTAATTTCAAAATATAATAAACGAGCCTTTGGCGAGTTTATCATATTTGAAATTACATAATGAGAGTTGATATCCAGCGATATACATGTACAATTTTTTTCGAGTTGTTAAAACTATTTCTCTTATGATTTTCATAAAATTCAATTCCGAACTGCTGTTTTTGTTTCAAACAACAACACTGTTGCTAGGTAACGTTAATCATGGCCAACGAGATTTCACAGTAGTCCAATAAAAACATCCAAAAAATAATAGCACATCACGCGTGATGTGTAATTACTTGACGCTCGACCAATGAAATTCCTGTAAAAGCAATTCAACAAGTTCATATCTAACTCCAGCTTCAAAGTCTCATTATGTACCACAAATAACTATTTGTGCAAGGAATAGATAATAAGAGAATCTTTTTTAAAATAACTTTGACAAGTAAGGGAAGTTAGCTTTACAGCTGATTTTATATAAAACACCAAAAAATTAGTTTGAGACCTGATTATTGGTCTAGTTTTATCAGAGGTATCTCCTGTATTTGACATT
The DNA here is from genome assembly GCA_002080025.1 of Modiolus philippinarum. Classification (NCBI taxonomy): domain Eukaryota; kingdom Metazoa; phylum Mollusca; class Bivalvia; order Mytilida; family Modiolidae; genus Modiolus; species Modiolus philippinarum. The sequence continues at coordinate 255,724 of MJUU01048426.1, read as the reverse complement.
TTCCTCTGATTGCACATGTAAACAATTTATTTGTAAGAACTGTTTATACAGTATTCAGTATTTAGTGCATGCATTAGTTTTTAAAAGTGGTCATTTTTATTGTCCCCCGCCGCACCGCGACGGTGGGACATAGTAATGGTCTGCGTCCGTATGTCCGTCCGTTCTTCTGTCTGTCTGTCACACTTTCTTGTGGACGTAACTCCTCGGGAACCGTGTATTGGATTATGTTCAAATTTTGTAGGATTGTTAGTCACTATATGTACTAGATCATATCGCACCACCATTTTGATTCGTCAATTTTTATAGGAGTTATGGGACTTTGACCATTTTTAGCAATACTATACAACTGGAGATCTTGTGGACGCAACTCCTCGGAAACCATGTATTGGATTTTGTTCAAATTTTGTAGGATTGTTAGTCACTATATATCCTAGATCACATCGCATCGCCATTTTGATTCGTCAATTTTGTATAGGAGTTATGGGACTTTGACGATTTTTAGCAATACTATACAAATGGAGATCTTGTGGACGCAACTCCTCGGAAACCGTGTATTGGATTTTGTTCAAATTTTGTAGGATTGTTAGTCACTATATGTACTAGATCATATCGCACCACCATTTTGATTCGTCAATTTTTATAGGAGTTATGGGACTTTTACCATTTTTAGCAATACTATACAAATGGAGATCTTGTGGACTCAACTCCTCGGAAACCGTGTATTGGATTATGTTCAAATTTTGTAGGATTGGTAGTCACTGTATGTACTAGATGATATCGCACCGCCATTTTGATTCGTCAATTTTTATAGGAGTTATGGGACTTTGATCATTTTTAGCAATACTATACAACTGGAGATCTTGTGGACGCAACTCCTCAGAAACCATTTATTGGTTTTTGTTCAAAATTTGTAGGATTGTTATTCACTACAAGTACTATATCATTTCTCACCGCCATTTTCATACATGAAATTTTGTAGGAGTTGTTGGACTTTGAGCATTTTCGTATGTTTTTCACTATATCTCAAAAACTATATTCACTAGCTTCATGAAATCTAAAAGGGACTTTGTGGGTCATATAATACCAAATTCTAAAGCATTTGAAGATTCAATACTTCTATGGTTGCCATGGAAACCAAACCAAAAAATTAAAATTTTGATAAAATTATATGTCTTGATTTCAGCAGTATGCATACCTACATTATAAGGGGAACCCCTGCTCAAATTTTTTTTGAAAGGGGTCTAAAATGCATTGCAGTGGATTAAGGACCTTTTGGTTGCCATAGAAACCTATCCATACAGTTCTAATTTTAAGTAAAATATTCTGAAATTATGTTCTCCGTTTTAAATTATGTTTTGATTTTAGCAGTATGTGTAACATTCATTTTAAGGGGAAACCCTGCTCAAATTTTTTTTGTCCCCTGCCGCACCACGACGGTGGGACCTAGTAATGGTCTGCGTCCGTGTGTTTGTCCGTCTGTCCGTCACACTTTCTTATTTTCATCATGTTCTAATGATAGCCATCTTTCACCTTTTGCATAAAGTGCACGGGTCAAACAAGGAAGTGCAATTCTTAGCTTAATAAAAAGAAATCCTTATCATATTTATCCATTAGAATGTAAATAAAATATAGTTTTTTAGATAGTTTATGACTATAAAAAAATTAACATTGCAGAAAAATGAGATGTTAGTCAATTCTGATGTGAAAAAGGAAATTTAAGCTGTCAAATCAGCTAAAAATGCTAGCCTACCCCGTATTTTACTCTTTATTTTTCAAATGCACGATAGAATTGTGCAGTGCAACAGTGCTTCTACAATAAAATGTTTGTTTAAAAAGGTCGGGAACCATTTGATTTTTTGTCCCCCGCCGCAACACGATGGAGGGACATGGTAATGGTCTGGGTCCGTGTGTCACATTTTTTGTGGGCGCAACTCCTCAGAAACAGCTGGTCAGAATTCATTCAAATTTTACAGGATTGGTAGTCACCATTAGTACTAGATCATATCGCATCGCCATTTTGATTCGTCAAATTTTGTTGGAGTTATGGGACTTTGATTATTTTGACATTGTTATACAATTGCAAATCTTGTGGACGCAACTCCTCAGAAACCGCTGGCCAGAATTATTTCATATTTTACAGGAATGTTAGTTACCATTAGTACTAGATCATATCGCATCGCCATTTTGATTCGTCAAATTTTGTGGGAGTAATGGGACTTTGGTTATTTCCACATTGTTTTACAATGGCAAATCTTGTGGACGCAACTCCTCAGAAACCACTGGCCAGAATTCATTCAAATTTTACAGGATTCTTAGTCACCATTTGTTCTAGATCATATCGCATCGCCATTTTGATTCGTCAAATTTTGTTGGAGTTATGGGACTTTGATTATTTCGACATTGTTATACAATGGCAAATCTTGTGGACGCAACTCCTCAGAAACCGCTGGCCAGAATTCTTTCATATTTTACAGGAATGTTAGTCACCATTAGTACTAGATCATATGGCATCGCCATTTTGATTCGTCAAATTTTATGGGAGTAATGGGACTTTGGTTATTTCCACATTGTTTTACAATGGCAAATCTTGTGGACGCAACTCCTCAGAAACCACTGGCCAGAATTCATTCAAATTTTACAGGATTCTTATTCACCATTAGTACTAGATCATATCGCATCGCCATTTTGATTCGTCAAATTTTGTGGGAGTTATGGGACTTTGGTTATTTCCACATTGTTTTACAATGGCAAATCTTGTGGACGCAATTAACTACTCAGAAACCGCCGGCCAGAATTCATTCAAATTTTACAGGATTGTTAGTCACCATTAGTACTAGATCATATCGCATCGCCATTTTGATTTCTAAAATTTTGTGGGAGTTATGGGACTTTGATTATTTCCACATTGTTATACAATGGCAAATCTTGTGGACGCAACTCCTCAGAAACTGCTAGTCTGAATTCATTCTTATTTTACAGGATTATTAGTCAACTTATGTACAAGATCATATCGCATAGCCATTTTGATTTGTCAAATTTTACAGGAGTTATGGGACTTTATCGACTTAATGCATGCTACAGCTTTAGGAACACTTTGTTGGCGCAACTCCTGAGAAACCACTGTACAGATTATGCTGAAATTCTGTGTGAACATTTGCCACCATATGTACTTGATCATATTATGCTGCCATTTTGATTGGACAAATTTTACGGGAGTTATGGGACTTTATCGACTTTATGCATACTACAACATAGGAAGACTTTATGGACACATCTCCTCAAAATCCATTTAAGGGATTTTGCTGAAATTTTGCTTGGCTGTTTGCAACCTAATGCAGTTGATCATATCCTGCCGCCATTTTGATTCGCAAAATTTTGCATGAGTTATGGGACTTTATCGACTTTACTGCGGCGACGGGGGACATAGCTACGCGTAGCAATCTTGTTTAATCATTTATTGGTTAATGACAAAATAATGATCATGAGCAATCTTTTATAAGAGAGGTACATGTAACTCTTCCTACTTATTTAGAACTAAAAACTACCAGTATTTGTTTGTAAGCTGATAAAGAATTAGCTGCACATCTTAATGCCCTGTAAAAAATGCAGCTACTGATAAGTTGTTTACAAAATTTAGATGTTGAAGTTATATGATTGCACTGAAGTTGCAAACAATTCTCTGTGACATGTACCAGCTCAAGGACAAAATTAAACTTGGGTTTGTTTCCAAACACAGAGTATAAGTTTAATACATTTGACTGATGAAAAAACATTTCATATGTGAAAGATAACAATAAGAGAAGCCTAATGGGAGAAAAGAAAGAAAATACAAAGAAATATTATTAGAAAAAAAAAAAAGAAATGTGTATTTGTAGACTGTATGACTTTTTGTTTTGTTCTTACAAAAATATTGAAATCTTGAAAATAAAATAGCTACATTTTATGTATTGCTAGTTTTTTTTTACCTAGGATGTATGTAGTGATCATTGTGTCCATCCATCCATTCATCCGTCCATCTATTTGTATGTCTGCCATACTTAGGGTACTTATTTTGTGGCAACAACTCCTAGACCACTTGATGAAATTCACAGAAATTTTAATGGAATGTTTAGTATATATTTCCATTGTGCACCGGCTATTTGAAAATTTGGCTTGATCTTTTTTTATGCCCTTATACCCCACCTTAAAAGGTCGGGGTACATAGGATTCCTCTTTTCCATCCGTCTCTCCATCAGTCCGTCTTTCCATTTTCGTCATTCCGCCCATCTGTCACACTTTGGTTTCTGGATGATAACTTGAGTTTGCTTTGATGGAGAGTTTTAATATTTGGGGACAATGTTTCTGCTCATAAAATACAGGTCAAGTTCAATTTTGACTATGATCAGATTTTTGTTCCAGAGTTATTGCCCTTGATTTAGGCAAAATCTGTAGATTTTATGGTTTCCGGATGATGATATCAGTTTGCTTTGAGGGAAAGTTTTAATACTTTGGGACAATGTTTCTAATTATAAAATACAGTTCAAAAAAGTTAAATTTTCACTGTGATTGTATTTTGCCTTCTGGAGTTATAACCCTTTAATAACACAAAATCTATAAATTTTATGGTTTCTGGATGATAACTTGAGTTTGCTTTCAAAGAAGGCCTTAATACTTTGGGATGATTTACATATTTTGTGAACATTATCCATGAAATCCAAATCTGGATTAATTTCTCACAGTGATATGTTATTTAGATTACACAGTTATTGCTGGTCTGTTTAATAATGTAAAATCTTTTAATTTCTTTGTTTTTATACCCCGCCACACATAGTGGCGAGGTATTATGTGATACCCCAAGTCGTGTGTCCGTCCGTCTGTCCGTCCCCGAAGGTTTCGGACTGATAACTTGTGAACGAAATAATATAAGGTCTTTAAACTTGGTATGTAACTTGTTTACCATAAAACTCAGGCCAAGTTAGATTTCAGGTTCAGAGCTCTAAGGGGTTCTGGAGTTATGCCCCTTGAAACTTTGACATTTTGCGAATTTTCGGGTTTCCAGCTGATAACTTGTAAATAAAATAATATATTGTCTTCAAACTTGGTATGTAACTTGTTTACCACAAAACTCAGGCCAAGTACGATTTTTGGTTCAGAGGTCAAAGGGGTTCTGGAGTTATGCCCCTTGAAACTTTGCAAATTTCCAAATTTAGGGTTTCTGGCTGATAACTTGTGAATGAATTAATATATTGTCTTTTCAAACTTAGCATGTTACTTGTTTACCTCAAAACTCAGGCCAGTTACTATTTTTGGTTCAGATGTCTAAGGGGTTCTGGAGTTATGCCCCTTTAAACTTTGAAATTTTGCAAATTTTAGGGTTTGCAACTGACAACTTGTGAATGAAATTACATACTGTCTTCTAATTTGGTGTGTAACTTGTTTATCATAAAACACAGGCCAAGTATAATTTTGTTTTCAGAAGTACAAAGGGATCTGGAGTTATGCCTTTTTAAACTTTGAAATTTTGTGGAACGTGGCGGGGTATCATGTAATCCACCATTACTATTTTTGGATGATAAGTTGTGCTCACCTTGGAGAAAAGATGTAATATGTTTTTAACATAATTCTCACCATTAGGTACAGGTAAAGTTTGATTTATTTTCTCTTTACTACCGGTAATGAAAAAGCTAATGATGAAGCAAAATAGGTATCCAGGTTCCTGCAACTACTAGTTTTCTTTTGACTTTTTATTTCTAGAATCAAATAGGGGAACAGGGGTATATATGACACAGTTTTGTTTTTTACTTTTATATTTGTCATGTTAATGTATTAAATTTTGTTTATTTTTTTTCTTTTTCTATTCGTTTCTGATGTCTCCATGTCATTCCCTCTAAAATAACTTGTTATTTGGCTTTTTGAAGAATTTTCATTCTTTTTTGTTTGTTAGTGTTTACAGCTATTTTCTGATTATTACAGAAAGAAATTGGAACATGTATGTACCAGGATTTGGATCAGAGGAACTTAGACCGTACAAGAAAGCTGCACCAACTGAAGCACATAAACAGGTATTCCATTTTATACTGCTGTTTATAGACTTTTTTGTTTCAATGCTTGAAGCAATATAATTTCTCAAAAACAATGATCGGAGATAATTTCATTTTGATTGTTATTTGATTCATTCTGCAAAGTTTACATCTTGAACACAACTCCTCATAAACCACTTAAATGATATCAACTGTTGATTTTCATCTTTAAGTCACAAAAGCTCTCATTTCAAAGTACATAGTAGGAGCAGGTTGATCCCTTCCACCAGCTTCAACAGACATGTTCCAAAATGAGAAGCCCCTTAACTGAGGACCTCAATCTTTTCTTAGGCAAAAACGGGTAGAGAGATGTATAATTTGAAAGATGTCTGCTTCTCAGTTTGAAATCAATAGGTTTTTAGATGAATTTGATTTTTTTTTAGAAAATTCAAAAAAGAAAAGCCAAAAAAGTTGATCTCTTTTTAGCTCACCTGGCCGAAAAGGCCATGTGATCTTTTGCCATCACTACGCATCTATCAACTGTCGTCCGTCTGTTTGTCTGTCTGTCAACAATATCAAAAATCTTCTCTGAAACCACTGGGCCAAATGTAACCAAACATGGCCTGAATCATCACTAGAGTATGGCTTCTCAAAATTGTGTTCAGTTAGGCGGTAGGTCAAACAACATGACCCCCGTTGCTAAAAATAGAACATAGGGTGTAAATTGCAGTTTTTGGCCAATAACTCGAAAACCATTACAGATATCAAAAATTTGACGGAGTTAAAATGATCAACATGATGAGATTTACCTACCATGCAATTTTGAAGAAAATCTGAAAACCTATCTCGGAGTAATAGCCCTTTTTCCCTAAAATTTTCAAAAAGTGTAATAGATAGAGGTCAAGTGTAAATTGCAGACATGTTCAGCATATCAAGATCTACCTACCCTGAAATTTTGAAGATAATCTAAAAGCCCTTGTAAAAGTTATTGCCCTTTTTTCACAGAATTTTCATATTTTCCATCTTTTATTTCCAAAACTATAGAAAATTGAGGTTCAGTGTAAAATGATAAAATGTTTGCTATGCTGTGGTGACTTCAAAACTGGTGTTAAAAATTTTTCGTTGACCATCGTTTTCAAAATGGCCGCCAAAAAAAGGCGGGAAAATTCAACATTGGATATTTGGATACCAATGAAATTTGGTATCCAAATAGATATTGATGATGCAACTGTTAAAACTGGTGTTGAAAGTTGTTTGTTGACCGCCATTTTCAAAACGGCCATCAAAAAAGGCGGGAATATTCAACATTGTTCGATTTCAATGAAATTTGGTTTCCAAATAGATATTGATTTCGTAACTTCAAAACTGATCTTGAGAATTGTTTGCTGAAGTACATTTTCAAAATGGCTACCAAAAAGGCGGGAAAATTCAACATTGTCCGATTTCAATGAAATTTAGTTTCCAAATAGATATTGATGTTGAGACTTCAAAACCCGTTGTTAAAAATTGTTCATTGACCGCTATTTACAAAATGATGTCTAAACTTCAAAACTGGTGTCGAAAGTGGTCCTTAGCAAAACGTTTTGTGTCAAAAAAGCCCAACAAAGAAATATAGTAAAACATAATCAGACTTTAAATACAGTTCAAGATGTGTTGTTCGAGCTACCAAAGTTTGAGAGACTGAAGATCCAGTGTATAACTTAACAAATGTTAGCTTGATTGTGGCTACTGAAAGCCAGGTGTGCGATACAGGCTCCTTGGAGCCTCTGGTTCAAGATACAAGTGATTTAATATGTGGTCGGAAACCAAACTCCCCTGAACTTTTCATGAGTTGAACATTTAGAAGTATTTCAACAATAATGCTTTAAGATAGATGTAACCAGAGTAGTCAAAGATCTGACAGAATTACCAAAACATGGCAAGAGAACATCCTCAAGTCATACACCAGTACTATGTCAATTAGTAAATCATAAGACATTTTTTGCAGGGCATTTATATATCAGAGTTTTCAATACAAACTCTGTTGAAAGTAGTGTTAAATGTAAGCCATGCCTGATAAAGTGACAGTGTTTGATATTACATGAATTTTGTTCTGTTTTGTTCCAGAGAATGGCTCTTATCAAGAAGACTTTGAAGAAATTCTGACAAAAACTCTACCTGTTAGTATTGATATAACTAAAATGTTACAGAGATATGAAGAATTGATAGTATTAATATGATACTGTAGGTCTTATGACGGAAAGAAAATTGGAAGATGTATGCAATATGTACAGAAAAAATGCCAAAATGCCAGGAAATGTATTGATAAATACGATTCAAGAGTGTGTTTTTTTAATGCTTTTGTAATGAAAATTTTAGCATATTGCTTTGAATTGTCTGTCTGTCTGTCTGTTCATTCCCGGGATATCATGATTGCCTTTGATCTGAGTATTACAACAGTACATTTTGCAGCTGGATAGTAAAGAAAATTGAAATTTAAATCTGAAATTAAAGAAAAAATGTCAGGGAAAGAACTGAAAAAGATTCGTTAATTTTTCACTTACTGGGGCAGAACAAGGCTTTGAAGCTGGCCAAAGCTACAATTTTATCCTTGTGCCAATCCCCAATCCTTAATACTTACAAACAGATAAAAAGTATAATTATCATAAGAATTTAAATCTTGATATTAAAAATTTATACTTACTTCTATAAATTTATATAAAACACAATTTTTAGTTCGCCTCAACGAAGTTGAGGAGGACTATTGGAGTACCCCTGGCGTCCGTGTCCACATTTAGGTATATATCTTGGTAACTATGAAGGGTAGGATCATCAAACTTTGTATACAGATGCATCTTGGGCTATCTCAAAGCCTCCAAGAGAATTAGGTCTATTTGACCTATATTTTCCGCTCCAATGACTTACATTCAAGTTTACGTCCGACTTCAGATCTCATTCACTATACATGGTAGGATCATGGAACCTTGCATATGCATGCATCTCTGATGGTAGGTCGGCATCCAGACAAAATAAGGTCACTTTGACCTACATTTTCAGCTTGAATGACTTACATTCAAGTTTACGTCTGAGTTCAGATCTCAGTCACTATACATGGTAGGATCATGGAACCTTGCATATGCATGCATCTCTGATGGTAGGTCAGCATCCATGCAAAATTATGTCACTTAGACCTATATTTTCCGCTTGAACGACTTACATTCAAGTTTACGTCCGAGTTCAGATCTCAGACACTATACATGGTAGGATCATGGAACCTTGCATACGCATGTATCTCTGATGTTAGGTCAGCATCCATGCAAAATTAGGTCACCTTGACCTATATTTTCCACTTGAACGACTTACATTCAAGTTTACGTCCGAGTTCAGATCTTAGTCACTATACATGATAGGATCATGTAGCCTTGCATATGCTTGCATCTCTGATGGTATAACAGCATCCAGGCAAAGTTAGGTCATTTTGACCTATATTTTCTGCTTGACTGACTTTCATTCAAGTTTAGTCCTGCATTTAGATCTCAGTCACTATACATGTTTGGATCATGTAACCTTGCATATGCATGCATCTCTGACAGCGGGTCAGCATCCAGGCAAAAGTATGTCACTTTGACCTATTTTTCTGCTTGATTGACTTACATCCAAATTCACTGAAGAGTTCAGATCTCAGTCACTGTACATGTTAGGATCACGCATGCATCTCTGACAATATGCCATAACGAAGCGAACTTTGTAATTCTTGATTACCTATGTTTTTCATTCACTTAATCTGAGGATATAATTTGAATGAAGTTTTCAAAGACTTTTTATGCCCCCGTGAAACGAAGTTTCGGGGGGCATATAGTTTTGGTCTGTCTGTCTGTTTGTCTGTTTGTCCACAAAAAACTTTAACATTGGGTATATCTTTTGAATGGTAAATGATAGGGCTCTCATATTTTGCATGTGTATTCCTTGTGGCAAGACCTTTCAAACGATACCAAAATGTTGGACCTCGTGACCTTGACCTTGACATTTGATGGACTTTTTGAAAAAAATAATAAACTTTAACATTGGGTATATCTTTTGAATGGTAAGTGATATGGCTTTCATATTTTGCATTGCATTCCCTGTGGCAAGACCTTTTAATTGGAACCAGAATAGTTGACCTTGTGACCTTGACCTTGGCCTGTGTACAACTGCATAAAAACTTTAGCATTGAGCATATCTTTTGAATGGTAAGTGATAGTTCTTTCATACTTTGCATGTGTATTCCTTGTGGAGAGACCTTTTAGTTGGTACCAGAATATTTGACCTTGCAACCTTGACCTTGGCATGTGACTGTCCTGTAAAATTTCACCAAAAAATGAAATTATACTTTGTTTTATTTTATATATATATAGAAATTAAACTCATTTATGATGAAATGTTTCTTGATATCCATAGAATTTTTTTTTGTAAAAAAGATTTTTTAAATCATTCAGCATATTTTCTTCATTTATTCACTTTCGTTTTACAGGTATTTATATATGTATTGTATATATATCAATGATGAGGGATGTTACTAAAAATATCTATTATTTCATTTCTTCTCTTCTTTGTATTCCTCCACCTTTGGGGAACCAGTATTGATGATCCCTGGTGTAATCAAAGTACTGATAACACTGATAAACAGAGCACAATGAGTTGGCTATAAATGTTCCAAAAAAGGGGGGGGGGTGTGAAATTGTTTTCTTAATAATGCTTGGATAATGATTGGAAGGGTTCATTTGGGTGACTTCTGTGTTTGCATCCAATTGCAATCATCATTTGATGTGATTAAACTTTTCTGTTGATACCAGAATTTATTTCTACAAATTATTTTATCAGAAGGACATTCATTGTTCAAAGTTGCTAAATGTTTCTTCTTTACTTCTACCCAGGGGCATAAGTGTTTCACAAAACACATCTTGTTGTATTTGTAAAGGCTATTCCAGTAAAAATTTCCACCAGGGGTTTGAATGCCACTTAATTTTATAACCCCACCAAGAGAAAAAAAATATATAACTATACTATTAGGATTAAACAGAAATTTACCCACCACCAACAGAAAAAAAAAATGAATGGTGTTCCACCCCCCCCTCAAACCACCCACCCCCCACCCCCCCTTCCTGATGGGAATTTTAAATGGAATAGCCCTAAGGATTTATCCTTGTACCTGTAGGGAAAATAGTCTGCGCTTTCACACAAATTGTCTTGATAGGCATTTTCAATTTAAGGTGGTTTGGTTGTCTAAAACTGCAAATCCATCTTTCACATGTGATAAAAATTAGAATTTGCCATTGAATTGTTGTAAAAATGTTTTTAATAGTTCATTGATAATAAATTAAAATGAAATAAGCATTATTTATGCTGCGAGTGTCAAAATATTTCGCAATATTTGAAAAACTCGGGGAGATCATTCTAAAGAAATCACATTTTCACAATTTCCAAAAATTTGATAAGTGACCCCAATTTTTGTATTTCATAATTCCAAAGTTATTTTTTTTAATATAGTTTATACTACATTTTCACAAAAATCTATGGGTTTATTCTTATAAAAAATTATAAAATAGTATTTTCTCACCAAAAAAGACTATACAGTGGAACCCCAATAAACCGGCCCCTCTGAAAACCGGATTCCTCTGAAACCGTACATTTATTTTTGGAATTTTGGGGGGGCTGGTATTCTGAGGACTTTTTTACTTAAATATATAGGCGTTAATTCCGGACCGAATTCCGGTCGTAAATTCTGGTACGAAACATATGTTTTCATACAATATTGACCTCATAAAACCGGCCGACAAAATCTGTTTACCTGTTTTATTTGAGTTGTGTTTGTAGTTTATGTTTTCGCAAATGGCAATTTGGTATTTGGTCGTACTTTGTACCTGTGGTTTTGGTTCAATGCAATTGTTTATCTTGTTTTGTTTTAATAAATATGGTGTCATCTGCATGAATGGATTTGAAAACGTATTCACATACAAAATGAAGAGGTCTTATCAACGTGGTCTTATCATGCTTTGTACATTTAAACTCTGACACAGATATACAGGTATTTCAAGGTCAGTGACCCCCGATATCGATGTATTTATGGTATTCTATAAATAAACTTGTAAAATAACAACAACATGGATATAAGTATTTATTCAAAGAAACATACATGTATAACAAAAAAAAAAAACATTTGAAAAGATACAATGCACTGCACAAACCGTCAACATGCTATAAAAATGAAATGAGGGTACTTCTCAGACATAGATCAATCATAGTTGTATACTTCCGGAACCGGTGTCTGGAGCAACAACGTCAATTTCCGGTACCTCAGGAAACCGGACCCCCTGAAAACCGGCCAATTTCGTCAGTCCCAGTGATGGCTGGTTTTCAGAGGTTGCACTGTATTAAAAAGCTCTAAATCTGGCTATTTTCAGAAGCATCTTCTGGAAAACAAGTTCCGTGACCTATTGATTTTTTACTGAAATTTTTAAGTGCATTTAATAAACTTTCAATCACAAAATAATAAGAAAAATCTTTTGTTTTGTTTTTAGTACGTATACCCCAAAACCACCTTAAATGTATGTGCACGGGTACAAAGGGAAGTTTAATTATTAATGTTAGTCATTTGTTTTTATTCAGTAAATACCTAATTCCATTTATAAGCAAATGTTGGTTGTAGGAATATTTTCATCGTCATGTCATGCTGCTGACAGCATTGCTCTTTGTGGTTTTAATTTTATAACTTTCAAAATTCATATGGACATTTTGTTATTTTCTTGTCTGGTTAGGAAAAGACAAGGGTATATTGTTTTGCCTTTTTATCACTCTATTCATGGTGAAATATAGTATATCCTTCCGGATCAAGTGGATTACGATATTTCTTCAGTTTTAGATAGTTAAATTTGAGCTTTAGCGAGCATGTTAAAATCAGAAATTTAACTATCAAGAATGGAGAAATATCGTAATCCACAAGCATTCGGAAGGATATATTGTTTCTCCAATGACTTTTACTGTGTTTCAGGCGCATATCCAATGGTTCAGCACGGTTGTCAAGATTTCCCGCGCTATCTGAATGACTAGTAACGATGACGTCACAATAGACTTTATGAATGAAATGAAACGCCGTGGGAAACATTACGCAGAAATTTAACCAACGTGGATTAAAAATAATATGTATTTTTAAACAACTGGGTCAACAAGCTAAGAATTGGAGAATTATGTGTAACTCACTAATTATCACTTTGCACTTGGTGTTCATATGTTGCAGAAACCATAGTTAAAAAAATACATTATTAAAATTAGGCAAATGTGTGATTTTATAAAATTAGAATTGTTACTAATTTTTTTTTTTTTTTTCAAATGAATTTTAATATGGTCTCTGATAAATCTGGTAAAATTGATGTTACATGTATTCTATGACATGTAGTTGGTTTATATGTGATGTATAAGATTATTTGAAATGTGTTATTTATGTGAATAAATGACTTTTGTAATACAAATTGTAGTTTGTAGTTAGTTGTCCACTCGCTCAACAGAGTCAGGAAGGGGGTATAGCATCTTGCCCATATGTACCTTTGTTTGTCCGTCGCAAAGTTGAAGCCCTTGTATCATTTAAACTAGATGCCATAGGTGGATGAGCTTTTGTCCATAGATGCATCTTTGATAGCTTTTGATGTTGGTTTTGGAATAATGACCTACATTTCAAGCATGATTGACTCAGGTTTGTTTGTGTCAAAGTTCAGATTTGAAATTTGTCAGTGGATATTATGCTTTGGATAGTCACAAAGTTCTTTATAAAAAAATAGGTAATTTTGACTTTCATTTTTTACATCAGTGACCTATGGTAAAGATTGTGTTTAAGTTGCAATCTAAGATATATGTATTAGAACAGAGAGAGAAAGAATATTCTGTCAGTACATGTGCCTTGGATAGTTGTGAGGTTCCCCATTTTAATAGTCCACTTTGGTTTAAAATAAGGAGTATCTATCGTGTGCAGACCTATGTCCCTAGTTCATTTTGGCTTTCAATTTAAATCCTTTTGGTTATTTGTTCTCTAACAGCTTTTATACATCTTTCAATTTTTGTATTTCCAATTTTAATTTTATCTTCAATGCCAACTGCAGAAAGCAAATTTAAAGTAATGGTTTTTTGTTTGTTATTTTTGTTATTTGACCAACATTTAATGCATGAGTGACTCAATGTGACTCAATTAAAGTTTGTGTTAAAGTCCACATATGAGATACTTGGCAGATAGGAGAATGCTTTGCCAAAAGATGCACTTTGAATATTCATGGTATGGTTCATTATTAATATTATTTAACCTTAACCCTCATTTCATGCATGATTGGTTTAGGTTTAAGTATGGTTTTGTTTACAATGCCAATTATCAATGATCAGTGGTTGTATCTTCAGGGACAGTTTCAGCTGATGATAGTTTTATAGTTGAATCTGAATTATTTGAACCAAAAAAAATGACAAAAAGATTTGCTGTTGTTTCCGACCTCTCCCTTCTCTTTTTTTAAATACGCTTATAAATACCAAAAGAACCGGTTGGATTTAACATATGATTACATTGAAATTATTCTTAATATATTAATCATATTTATCGCTCGTTGTGGAAATGTAAAAACATACTGTTTTACTTTAACTTTTTAATGATCTTTCAAATGGTCTTTAACAATAATGGGCATAGTATGGACACAGTGTTTTACCAGTAGTCTAGGCTCCTTTAGGTAGCCGGCAGATTGGCGGAGAGCACCCTTTGACCCATCTATCAAAATTACGTATTGTCATATTCTCTCCTTTCAAGATTGTGGTTATGGAGTTAGTAGTCTACCTGTATTGGGATTTATTCGTATGTTTATTATACTATAGGGAAACGGGACAGATAAAGGGGAGGTTTGGGTACCAATAAACTGGTTTAACCGTACCGCTGGCTTGTGCTTGTGCCGGTACCAAGTCCGGCTCTCCCGAGTTCCTATCGTTGTTTATGTTTGTCTTTTGTCTTATTTGTGTTTTTCCTGTGTAGTTCCCTAGAAGATTGTGGCATGTAATTATTATTCTCAGCCATTGTAGGTATTTCCTGTTGTCCTTTTTATTTCATTCATAGTACTCTTACAGTCAATATTGCTGCAGTCAAGGAAGTGGCAAAACTTTCAGTTTACCGAGATTAAGCTCTCTAACTTTTATTGACTCGCCGTAGAACAAAGACAACATTTGTCAGGTTTTTACGTCTGATGTAGACATTTGACATCGCCGAATCTAACACACTGTGTGAGGTTGGGGTGTTAATCTTGACTTCATTACAATAGAAGTTTTGCCACATCCTTGTCCGCAGCAATAATTGGACAACAATTACAACAAAAATTCTGTGAAAGACAAGTTTATGCCCCAAGAAAAGGAAAAAGCAACAATTAAGCTTTAACATTAGGTAGATAGTTTGAATAGTCACTAATACGGGTTTCGTATTTCATATGTGCAAGGCAAAACTTGACACCATGACCTTTGCCTTGGCATGTGATCTATTACATAA
The DNA here is from genome assembly GCA_002080025.1 of Modiolus philippinarum. Classification (NCBI taxonomy): domain Eukaryota; kingdom Metazoa; phylum Mollusca; class Bivalvia; order Mytilida; family Modiolidae; genus Modiolus; species Modiolus philippinarum. Next base: position 240,208 of record MJUU01048426.1, on the reverse strand, counting down.
AAACTTTCGATTAGTACCAGAATACTTGTCCTAGTGACCTTGACAGATGACCATGTTTTGCTGAAAATACAGCGTGTTCAACTATTGACCATTTCAGTTTTGACAGACTCTTTTAAAAAAGAGACCATCTAATAGAAAAAAGAAGGGAAACGGAATGCGTCAAAAAGGCAACGACCCAAAGTTGAGTAATAATGTATTGTATACAAAAACCATGAAGTCATCTGTACGAAAATGTTTATGGGTGTCTACAAATGTGTAAAGGCAAAAAGTCTTTCATATAAGTTTAGTGGGGTTTCTTCAGACCCATACATTACCATTTGATATTAATCTTCGTTTCAAAAGCATGAAAATGCAGACTTTTTCTCAACTGGTAAGATTCGCACGAGTTTGTTCTATACTCTTGGTGATTTAAGGTGGTAGTACGGGAGTTTAAAATTGCGCATCATTCTTGCGCATGTGACTTAAAATGGAATTCACTATGGGAACGTTGCTGTAACGTCTTATAATAGTTAAATTTGATGAAATATGCCACTTTTATTGAGTAACCACGCAAAATATTGAACCTTTCAGCTAACTCCTGTTCTATTAAGGGGAGATAATTTGTATAGAAATAATAGGAAAAAAATAGTTTTTTGCGATTTATTAAAAAAAAAGTTCGGTGACCCCCGAATTTTTTTCATGGAAATTGAAGGACAGTATATAAGCTATTAATTTTCCAAATTTAAAAAAATCCTATCTGATGTAACTAAAATAATCTAAAATTATGTTAAAATTCGCTAATTTTCCCTATTATTTCAACCAAAATAGCAGATTTTTACATTTCATATTTCATTCTTATATGGCCGGTGACCCGTTATTTTTATTTCATGTTTTGTATGCTATAATAACAAAGGGTAAATCATGAAAAAATAAGAAAATTCTGACAGAATTTTAGACCCCCGTACCACCTTAAATGAACGTATCTGTACTATCACAGCCAAACTTTTACAACAGGGTTACAGATTTAATAAGTTGGTGAATGCATTTAAGAAGTTTTGTAATAGATATAAACATGTTATATCTAAATATGGCGTTACATTTCTAGTCCTCGTTTTTACGGAAATGTTAAAAATGCCAGAAATTGATTAAAATCCAGAAAAGCTGGGACGTAACTTACATTCTTAACGTAATAGAGGATATCAGCAAGATATTCTGCTTGCATCCGTTAAATTAGCTTTGAGACCTAGTGACCTTAAAATTTTGCACACATACTGGCCTCTCACTGATACTGCCGATTTATGATGATTTTTACCAAACCCTTCGGGAAGTTTTGAGTTTGATTTTTCTTCCGTAGTGTGACAGTTGGAGCAAAATAGTTTCTGTATCAATTTTGGTTAATAAGAGCATTTTAATTAACAAAAATGTTCTCTTTTGGCAATTATTATATAATTGAATACTTGTTCAAAGTTTTAAATATTTCAAAATTTATTGAAGAAAACCCGTTTGGAAAATCTTGCAGAAGTTCAAAATGTAGGTCGTTTTTGTTTTTTTCTTCAATAACTTTCGAAATCTTACATATTTTGAACAAAAAAGGTTGAATTTATTTAGTCATTGCCGAAAGGTAACATTTTTAGCAATTTAAACGTTCTTAGTACCTTAATTAATCTCATATACAAACGATTTTGCTCCAACCAAATCAGGACTTCTGCAAACAATTAGGTTGGATCCCCTGGATACAGACTTTTGAGAGCCTCTTGCTCTTTTCTGCATTTATTTTATAACTAGGGAGATAAATATATGCTTTGAATAAAGAAAAATAAAGCACACGAGACGAGGACTTTTTTATGCTTTGCCGTTTTTAATGTAACTATTCTAAATTTATATAAATGTAAGACATGGTAATAAACTAACACAATGCAAAAAGGTGTGAGATCGAAAGCCATGAATGAAACCAGAGAAACGTCTTCTTGATGGAAAAAAAAATCAACGTTTTGAAAAATATAAAAAAGGCAGTTTTCTCCTTAACAGTCAGGGAAAATTCGATGTTCTCAACTGAAGGACACGCCTATTGCTTGGAGACAGAGGATTGATTGATTGATTGAATATTGTTTAACGTCTACTCAGCAATATTTCAGCTATATCAAGACGAGAACAAGTTTGCTAATAAATAATCACTTTGGGGTATGGAAAGGGCCATGGGACGGGAAATTCTGACTGCCACTGGAAAAGTAGGGTGAAATCGTCAAGGGCGGGGAATTTAGCCTTGTAGCCGATCACCTACGGACCACCCCAAAAAGAGCTTGCTACAAGGGTTCTTTAACGTGCAGGAAGCGTGGCATTTCTTCCAACACGTGGACCTGAGTTTACATCCCATCCGAAAGATGGGTTGTGTATTTATTTATCCCGCACAACCACGGAATGGGTCCTATTTCTATATTCCGGGACCCTCGGGGTCAGCCTCCGTTTAGGAGAGGTCACACCCCGCAAGCCGGAGATACTAGGTCGTATTTCCATATCCCGGGATTCCCTCGGGGTCCTCTGTTAGGAAGACTCGTACTCCAAGCTCAGAGGATGCTGCGGGCCTATTCATAAGCCGGGACCGCGCACGGCGGTGGAGACGGAGGAAAAGTGATCACACAGATAAACTAACCTGTGATAAATGAAACAACTACTAACATACAATCTGTTTTTACAAACCGCGACAGTGTTGCTTTATAAGCAGACCAAAGATTACCCTATGAGATATCAAGAGACAGTAATAGTCTTAAAATAGTGGTTATTTATAATAATGTCACGCACATCTTATCACTCATATGAATTATAGACTAACAATGGCATATCTGTTAGGTAAGGAAGTACACTTGTTCAGGAATATTTATAAATTCGTTATAATTTTTATAGGATAAAATGGCCGACTCCGACCTGCCGTTGGGTGTGGGGTTTTCTCACCGTTCATTGAAAATCTTGTGGTAGCTTGAGTTGTTATTACTCCCCTTTGGGTCGTTGTCTCTTTGACACATTCCCCGTTTCCCTTCTTTTTTCTATTGTATACCATTTTTACAACTAGAGGCTCAATATAACCAGTTGCATTGCTCGCTCATTTATAGAAAAGTCGTTATACCATCCAACAACACTTGAATGTTTTTTCCATTAATTAGGCCAACTACCATTGGTAGACCGATGTGCAACCAAGCCTATAGCTCGTTAATTCGATCCTAGCATGACTTTATTGTTGCTTCTGAATGCTTAGTTACTTTCTGCTAAGAAAAAATTTTTTGCTTCGCACAAAGTCACTTTTACAGAGACTTTGATGTAGTTTTCATTATAGGGTACAAAAACAACATGAGATTCTCTATATATAATTTTTAAAATCTGAAAATTCAAGAATTGGTAGTTTGATCGAAGAATAATGTGGAGGGGAGTCATTTGTTCCTTAGCTGATTCTGGCTTTCCTTTTTATATCCTATTGATAATTTGTTCTCCTTCAGGTTTAACACATATTTTTTGTTTATGAATTTCCAAATGTTTTTATTTGAGAGACATATGTTGTCGAAATTCACATTTGTTCAAACTCATCAAAAATCATTTGCCGTTCGTTCACAGTTTCTTTTTATCTCGAAGCCATGAAATAACTGGAGAGATGTTAATATGACAAGTAAAAATCACGTGAGGCTTCAAGCCTATTAACAGCTCTAAAAGATTATCTTGTTGCTTCCGATAAAATATAGTGCGCAAGTTTCTTTCAAAATCGTATACATTGTGTTTTTTTAAGTTATATTTCTTCATTTTCTTGAGTTGAATACGGTGTTGTTATATTAAATTGAAAACAATATGCATGTTTATCAAATAACTCGTTTTTAGCTTACCTGGCCAAAGGCCATGTGAGCTTTTGCCATCACTCGGCGTCCGTCGTCCGTCCGTCCGTTAACTTTTATTCAAAGATCTTCTCCTCTGAAACTACTAAGCCAATATTAATCAAACCTAGCCTGAATCATCACCATGGTATGCACTTTAAAGTTTGTTATTTTTATGTCCGTAGACCAAACAACATGGCCGCTGTTACTAAAGATAGAACATAGGGGTAAATTTCTGTTTTTTTTTTGCAAATAACTCAAAAACCGTTACAGATATCAAAAATCTGACGAGGTAAAAATGATCAGCATGATGAGATCTACCCACCCTGCAATTTTGGAGAATATCCGATAATCGGTCTTGGAGTTATTGCCCTTTTTCCGCAATATTTCCGTTTTTTTTTTTGTTACTTTTCGTCTTGTATATTGAAAATGATAGCAGATAGGTGTAAAGTTTAAATTACAAAAATGGTCAGCATAATAAGATCAACATGTCCTGCAATTTTGAAAAAAAAAATCTGACGACCCATATAGGAGTTATGGCCCTTTTTGTTGAATTGTCACGATTTTTATACGTTTTTACTTTTATTTCAAAAACTATTTGTGATAGAGGTTCAGTTTGAATTGCAAAAGTGTTAAGCTTATTGAGGACTACAATTTCTACAGATGTCCAGCAGGTTCGCATCTCATCCAAGATGGCCGCCAGCGGGGAACAAAGTTTAACATGGGGACCCTATGGGAAAGGCATTCGAAGATCTTTTTCTCTGAAACTACTGAGCCAATTTGAACCAAACTTGGTCACAATAGTCCATTGGTGATCCGCTTCAAAGTTTGTGATTTTTATGTTCATACCTCATCCAAGATGGCCGCCAGCGAAGAATATGGTTTAACATAAGGACCCTACGTGAAATGCATTCAAACATCTTCTCTGAAATTACCGAGCCAACTGGAACCAAACTTGGTCACAATAGTCCATTGGTGGTCCCCTTCAAAGTTTGTGATTTTTATGTTCATACCTCATCCAAGATGGCCGCCAGCGAAGAACATGGTTTAACATAAGGACCCTATGTAAAATGCATTCAAACATCTTCTCTGAAACTAATGAGCCAATTGGAACCAGACTTTGTCACAATAGTCCATTGGTGATCCACTTCAAAGTTTGTGATTTTTATGTTGGTACATCATCCAAGTTGGCCGCCAGCGAGGAACATAGTTTAACATAAGGACCCTATCTGAAATGCTTTCAAAGATATTCTCTGAAACTAATGAGCCAGTTGGAACCAAACTTGGTCACAATAGTCCATTGGTGATCCACTTCAAAGTTTGTGATTTTTATGTTGGTACATCATCCAAGATGGCCCCCAGCAAGGATAATAGTTTAACATAAGAACCCTATCTGAAATGCATTTAAAGATCTTTGAAACTATTGAGCCAATTGGAACCAAACTTGGTTACAATAGTCCATTGGTGGTCGCCTTCAAAGTTTGTGATTTTTATGCAAGATGGCCGCCAGGGGGAAACATAGTGTAACATAGTGGCCCTATGTGAAATGCATTCAAAGATCTTCTCTGAAACTACAGAGCCAATGGGAACCAAACTTGGTCACAACAGTTCTTGGGTGGTTTCCTTCAAAGCTTGTGACTTAAGTATGTATGTCTCAGAAACTGTAACATCTGGTGAACTGATGTAAAGTATGGATAATAATACCATTAATAGATGGTCTCTTGGTGACAATGAATAAAACCAATCACCAGGTGAGCGATACAGGCTCATGTGAGCCTCTAGTTAGTCAATATTCTTAACTTAAGATACTCTTAAGACATATCTTAGTCCTAAGACAGCTTCGTTAACATGGCCGCAGAATAAGAAAAACCTAGGAAAACTATGTTTATCTGTCCTTTATTATGGTTTACCAGAAATACCAAGTAAACTCCTATGTTAATTTTTGTTTTTAGCTCACCTGGCTATGCCAGGGTGAGCTTTTGCCATCACTATGCGTCCGTCGTCTGTCTGTCATCCGTCTGTCCGTCAAAAATTTAAAAAATCTTCTCCTCTGAAACCACTGGGCCAAATTAAACCAAACTTGACTTGAATCATCACCAGGGTATGGCTTCCCAAAATTATGTTCGATCAGCCGGCTGGTCGAACAACATGGCCGCCATTGCTAAAATAGAACATAGAGGTAAATTGCAGTTTTTGGCTAATAACTTGAAAACCGTTACAGATATCAAAAATCTGAACAGAGTAAAAATGATCAGCATGATGAGATCTACCAACTGTGCAATTTTGAAGAAAATCTGAAACCCATCTCGGAGTTATAGCCTTTTTTCCGCTAAATTTTCTAAATTTTTATCCCCTCGCCCAACGAAGTTGGGGAGGGGATATAGCGTTCGTCCGTTCGACTTTAAGACAATATATCTTTTGAATAACAAGTCGTAGATGGACAATGTTTTGTCCATGGATGCATCTTAAAGAGTACTTGAGGCTGATATATAGAATAGGTGGATTTAACCTACATTTCATGCATGAGTGACTCAGGTTAAAGTTTTTGTAAGAGTCCAGATCTGGGATACTACAACTTGTAGAGGAATAATATATTTTGTATTTAGATGCGTATTGTAAAAGTATGAAGCTTCAGATAAAAATTAGGTCACTTTGACCTACATTTCATGCATGAGTGACTAAGGTTAAAGTTTTTGTAAGAGTCCAGATCTTGGATACTACAACTTGTAGAGGAATAATATTTTGTATTTAGATGCGTCTTGTAAAGATATAAAGCTCCAGATAAAAATTAGGTAAATTTGGCCTACATTTCATGCATAAGTGACTTAGGTTAAAGGTTTGTAAGAGTCAAGATCTAGGATACTACAATTTGTAGAGGAATAATATTTTGTATGTAGAAGCATCTTGTAAAGTTACGAAGCTACAAATAAAATTAGGTCACTTTGACCTACATTTCATGCATGAGTGACTTAGGTTGAAGTTGTTGTAAGAGTCCAGATCTGGGATACTACAATTTGTAGAGGAATAATATTTTGTTTGTAGATGCGTCTTGGAAAATTACGAAGCTCCAGGTAAAAATTAGGTCACTTTGACCTATATTTCATGCGTGAGTGACTTAGGTTAAAGTTTTTTTAAGAGTTCAGATCTGGGAAATTACAATATTTTGTATGAAGAGGTGTCTTGTAAAGATAGGAAGCTCCTGATGAAAATTGAGTCCTTTGACCTAAATTTCTTGCATGAGTGACTTAGGTTAAAGTTTGTGTTACAGCTTGGATTTTAGATACTACAACTCGTAGAAGAATAATATTTTGTATGTAGATGCATCTTGTAAAGTTACAAAGCTCCAGATAAAAATTAGGTCAGTTTGACCTACATTTCATGCATGAGTGACTTAGGATAAAGTTTGTGTTACAGTCTAGATTTTAGATACTACAACTTGCAGAAGATTAATCTTTCATCAGTAGATGCATATGCTTTAGGTATGAGGCTCCTGATAGAAATAAGGTCACAACATTTCTTGCATGACTGGCTCAGTAATAAGTAATTTAAGTAATAAGCCAGATCTTGAACGGTACAACTTCCTTGTGCGTTTATAATACTAGACAAACATTCAATAAACGGGCGAGGGGATTAGCTGTCGTTTCCGACTGCCCCCTTTCTTGTTGTACATTGGCTAATGTAAAAAATTGTTCGTTGACCGCCATTTTTAAAATGGCCGCCAAAAAGGGGGGAAAATTCAACATTGTCCAATTTCAATGAAATTTGATAACCAAATAGATATTGATGTTGCAACTTCAAAACCGATGTTGAAATTGTTTGTTGACTGCCATTTACAAAATGATGTCTCGACTTCAAAACTGGTGTCGAAAGTGGTCCTGAGCAAGAACGTGTTTTGTCAAAAGAGCCCAACAAAGAAATATAGGAAAACATGATCAGACTTTAAAAGCAGTTCAAAATATTGGAGGTGTTTGATCTACGAAAGTTTGAGAAACTGAAGATCAACTGTATAGCTTACAACGCTACCTTGATTGTGGCAACTGAAAGCCAGGTGAGCGATACAGGCTCCTGGGAGCCTCTGGTTTTTTATATTGCGTCTCGGATCGACAAACCTGTCGCGCAGTAAATTTTCAAAGATGACAATAACATTTGTTTCCCTGTGACAGTGTATTGCATATATTTATAGCAATGAAATCGACATACGAAATCTTTCCACGTATTACAAATAACTTAATACTTGCAGACGTATGCAGCAGTTCTTTCGACACGTGTAGATTTTCAGGGATTCGAGATTCAACTCTATCGGAGCTTTGATTGAATTACAAAAACATATTAAGATATACCTTAGTTATTAAGCTACTAGTAATCACGTTTCCATTGCCCATTTTCTTAATTCTGTTTGATAAAATGTCTGCATTGTTTTCAGAATTGTGTTGTATACGTTATTCATATAAAGACTCCGAGACACTATTTCGTTGTCCCTACATTTTATAAAATGCGGTAATATTGTTTTGGTCTACTCCACCTGACCGCCTGTCTCTGCGTAAGACACATCTTTTCAGTGGAACTCCTCGCTCATTTTTCATTGAAACTGTCAAATCCATGTGTAGTATCGTTCCTTGCTATCTGTAGATGTGCAATAAGGATTTGAATTTTGACTTTTGCTCAAAGGGTCTAGATTTTGGGACAGAAAATAGCCATATCATAAAAAAAAGATTGTCAGTGGAATTCCTTCCTAAGTTTTGTTTTAGTTGTTTTTTTACAGAAAGAAACGAATTTTATACCAATTTTAGATGCACTTTCGGAATTTCATTTTTTTCTCTTTGTAGAGTCCAAATTCAGACCGAAAATGAATGCAATTTGAAATAGCCTTATGTGGTAAATTTGTAACGAAAATAATTATGAATTTTGAAATAGCCTTATGTGGTATATTTGTACTGAAAATGATTATGAATCATCTGTAAATGTGTTCTTTTGGTTCTAGGAATTAAAACATAGTGTGATTCCCACTTTAACTTTGCAAGTTTCAAACACCTTATGAAATTTTAACTTGAAAACACATTTTTAGACAGCATGGGCAATAACTTGGAATATATGCATTTCCATATCAATGCGATTCAATTTGTGGTAAATTTCATTGAAGTCTCAAAAATTAATTGTTTTTGAAATTCTAACATGTGACTATAAAGCGATGATATAATATGATGATCAAATTTCACATTTTTTTTTGTAAAATGAGCAGTTCGGGGATAGCCATCGTTTCAATTTCAGCTAGTCGTATTTGGGAATATTATGGTTAACCATTATGACAATAGGATTCAATGGTCAAATACTCATCTTGATTTTGATTTTCGAGTAATAAAAACGAGCTGCTTTCAATATTATGATTGCCGAAATATATACATCGGCAAACGAATACCGAAGCAAGAACGAGGAAAGAGGAATTTCTAGAATCATAAATCCAAAATCACGACAATTCACAACAACACGAATTGAGACAGTATGACAAAAACAAAACAAATAAACAAAAATGAACAAGATGTATTTGATTTTATTCAGATTTCAGGCAACATGTTTTTTTTTATTTCTTGAGGCGCAGACGAATAACATATAATTCTGAATTTCAGTAGCCTCCACATTCCTCCTGTTGTTACAACTATCATCTGGATGTGACGACATTGACCAACAATTATGTAAAGATATCGAGGACAAATACCCTGGACTTTGCAATGACACGTGTTTGTCGAAGATGTGTCAACGGTATTGCGGAATGTGTCGTATGTTTTAACAACGATTACCTTTTGTTGACTGTTTCTTTTGTCTGCTTTAAAATTTATAAACAGCCATGAGCATTCTGGCTAAAATTATAATTTATCCCTGGGACCTAGGTGCGGCGCGAGAAATTCCTTATTTATGTCAATGGCATTTAATGAGATTTTGTGTGAGACTCTACATTTATTTCCCATGCATGTGGGAAATATGAAGATTTGTTTACCCGAGGGAATCATATTTCCCGAAGGCATCGCCCGAGGGTAAACAAATCTTCATATCTACCACATACATGGGAAATAAATATTTTATTCCACCACTAAGTTTAATATACAAATCATTGAAGGTTGTATCGAGAAGGGGTTCCACCTGACCCTCCGCGATCTTATCTGAAATTCTTTCATGATCTTGAAGAATTCAGGCAAAACTGCAAAAAAAAAAAAACAGCAAAAACTTGTCTGGAATCATTTTTTTCTTGAAACTCCGCCTGAATCATCCTGTATTCGAAGGCCATCGATCAGTGAAAATCAAATGGAGTAATAAGGACTCAAGAACTAAAGTACACTACAGTAAAGTAAGTGAGAACCGAACTGTCAATCAAAAGAACGAACAATCCATGGACAATGGTAACATCGGTCACACTAAGAAACAAGGAAACCACTTTAGTACGGGACAAAAAAGAAAAATGAAGACACACATACAAATGAACAACACGGACCCAATAAAAACCATGGGTGAGATCAGGTGTACCGGTAGAGTTAGCATCTCCTGCTTCTTATAAGACACCCCCGTGTTGAACATGTCAAATCCGGTGGTAAATTTGTTTTATTTAAGAAATAGATTATTGCAAGCGGGCTCTATACGAATTAGAACATGGGCAGACCTTATATTTGTCAATATTTTATACCGAGCGACAGCGAGGTGTAAAATGAAGACAAATATAAGGTCTGGTCATGTTCTAATTCGCATAGAGCCAAATTGCAATAATCTATTTCGATTCTAATATTTTTAACAAGAGTTTTGAACATTCGAAGCGGCTCTTAGAGAGCCATATTGGATTTGGCACTAGAATTGAAATATGTCGAGAAAATGCACACAAACAAAAATATGCTCAAAAAGAAGACACGATCTAGAATTTATTGGTGGGGAATTAATATGGGTCGAAATAAATTTTCCTAGTCACAAAATTTTAGTTTGTACTGTATATCGGTCACCCGGGGCAACTCAGGTCTTTTGGGAAAACTTTCACATTTCGATTGAAAGGGCATTCGAGTCTTCTAGTAGGATTGTTGTAACTGGTGACATAAATGTTAACCTCTTGTCGGAAAACAATTCCCGTTTGCATGATATAATGTTAAATTTTAACTTGTCTAATTGTATCTGTGAACCAACAAGGCTAAATGCATTGCTCGATCCTGTTTTATTTTCCGATGAATGCGAAATTATTTTTTCAGATGTTATAACTGTTGATCGAAATATAAGCGATCACGAAGCTACAATGGTTACTCTTAAAATACCATATAATCTTCGACATAGTTATGAGCGGGAAGTTTGGTTATACAAATATTGCGACTATGACAATTTAAACTTAGAAATTCATAACTTTGAATGGGAAAACATTATGATGTCTGCTGAAGATGTTAATGAAATGGCTAAAGTATTCACAGATAAATATCTTGAAATTGCTAAAAAATATATCCAGGTTAAACTCGTAACAATAAGACCAAATGATAAACCGTGGTTCAATTCAACCATCCGTAAAGAAATGCGCTTACGTGACAGGCTGCATAAACTTGTTAAAAAAAATAATACTCCCAACATTGTAAACAAATACAAAACACAAAGAAATAAAGTTAATAACATGATCAAACATGCAAAAGAACAGTTCTTCTTAAACGCTAATAATTTGTTAGATAACGAAAGGAAAATCCTAAAACTTATTGGAAATTAGTTAAAAAGCTGATGGGAAATTGCAGTCATTCGAATATACCCCCACTCCAAATTAATCAATCCGGAATATTAGCTGTTGATGAAAAAGATAAAGCTAATGTATTAAACAAATTCTTTTGCTCTATACCCGACATTGAAAACTCTGATTCCGACCCTCCAAACATTATTACTCGGACAGATAATACGATTGACATTTCCAACTTCACCACTACTGAAATACAAGACATTCTTGAGACTCTCCCACTTGGTAAAGCTGTTGGACATGACAAAATCAGTCATCATTTATTAAAAAATACTGCAGGGAGTATTTGTAAACCACTGCAATTATTATTTAATTTTTCAATTTTAACAGGTAAATTTCCTGAAATTTGGAAGTCGGCCACTGTTATAGCAGTATTCAAAAAAGGCTCTTAATCTGACCCTTCAAATTATAGACCGATCAGCTTACTGAGTTGTATTGGTAAAGTATTTGAGCGCGTTGTTTTCAAGTATATCTATAACTTTTTGATAAATAACGCCTTATTGTATAAATATCAGTCTGGCTTTATGCATAAGCATTCGACTGTACACCATCTTATAGAAATATATCATAATATTTGTAAAGGTTTAGAAATTAATGAGAATACATGTACAGTATTCTGTGATATATCAAAAGCTTTCGATCGTGTTTGGCACAAGGGATTAATTGTTAAATCAAAATCATATGGAATTTCTGGGAATCTTTTAAACTGGCTACAAGATTATCTAAATAATAGAAGTCAAAAGGTGCTTCTTTGCAATACCCTATCTGAAGAAGGAGAAATTAAGGGTGGAGTACCTCACGGATTTGTACTTGGACCTTTATTGTTCCTTATTTACATTAATGACTTAGCTGATAATACTGAAAGTTTGACTAGATTATTTGCTGATGATACATCACTATCTCATTCTTCAAAACATTTACAAGAAATTGAAACTAAAATTAATTCACACCTTTCAAAAATACAGGAATGGTCTGAAAAGTGGTTAGTTAATTTTAATCCTCAAAAAACAGAATGTGTATTTTTCTCAAACATCCAAAATGTTAATAAACCTTGCATTGTGTTCGATAATGAACGTGTCAAATTTGTTGACGATCACAAACACTTAGGAGTAACTTTCTCAGCCAGTTGTAAGTGGAATAGTCATATTCAAAATATTCTTAAGAGCACAGCTGGCCAAATCTCGGTACTTCGTAAATTTAAATTTATGCTAAATAGGTATAATTTAGAAAAAAATTACTTTACATATATAAGACCTCTATTAGAATATGCATGTGAACTGTGGGATGGTTGTTCTATTCAAAGTGTAAATAAAATTAAACAAATTCAACACGAGGCAGCTAGGATAGTGACTGGCTTGCCCAAGTTCGCTAGCATCGAATCGCTGTACTTTGAAACTAGTTGGGAAACTCTTCAATCTAGACGTAAGAAAAGGAAACTTTCTATGTTTTATAATATAAAAAATAAAAACTGTCCATCATATTTACAAGACTGCTTATCTTCCTTTTTACGACATGAATATATATAACTTGCGCAATCAATCAGATATAAAAGTGCCTCGAGCTAGACTACAGACTTACTCAGATTCCTTTTTTCCGTCTACTATAAAACTTTGGAATGAATTAAATCAAGACATGCGTAATTTGCCAAGCCTAAACAGATTTAAGAAAACTCTGAATAATGATACTTTTCAAGTTCCATTGTATTTATTCAATAGGCTGTAGAAAATTAAATATTATCAAATCCAGAATAAGACATAGATGCAGTAGTTTAAATGCTGATCTTTTTCGTGTAAATTTATCTAATAATCCTGGTTGTATTTGTGGATGGCCTATAGAAGACGCTATTCATTACGTTTTAGAATGTATTTTATACACTGAGGCAAGAAATGAAATGAGAGACTCCCTTAATTTCTTAAATGAGCTTAAAATTGAAACAATACTATTTGGTGATCCCTTACTAAATGATCAAACAAATGGAAAGATATTTAAGTCATTTCAGCGATATATAAAACAAACCAAACGGTTTTTATAATTTCCTGATCACATCTCATCCCAAGCTTCCAATCTTTTTCTCCTCTGTATCACTTTTTTGTTTTTGATTTTTCTTTATATTATTAAACATGTACCGATACACTATAATGTTTACAATTGTGTTCAATCTTTATATTTACAATTGTTGTTAATTTCTAGTAGTTAATCTATTGTTATCTTAGATTAATGATTACTTTATCATCTGACTTTAATATAAATAATTGTGTATCTGCTGACGTATGTGTACTATTGTATATGTCATTGTATGGAGAGGACCTTTGTAAGTTGTAAAAACTTGTGTCCAATCCAATTGTACATATTATCGAAACAATAAAATACGTTTAAAGTAAAAGTAAAGTAGAGAAATCTATATTCGTTGTTTTATTAACACAAGTTGCTCATAAGCATATAATCTGTTATAAAATATATGAAGTACGGATTTTTAAAAATCGATGCGGGTATAAGTGTGAGCTGCCTGTATTTCAGATTTATATTAAAGCTTAGTTAGTTATGCTAATTTTGAAGCAAAAAAAAAAGGAATAAAACTCATATTTATAATTTTATTAACGTTAAAATTAACTAAATCGTAGAGCATGACATGCAACCTAGATAAAATTTCATAACAACAACACATTCGTTGCTAGGTTACGGTTGTGTCAATTTCAGTTCCGGTTTTAATTTAGTAACTGTAAAGTTGTAAATTTCTATCATTGTCATTATTTGAATTGGCTTTTTGGGTGATTCATTATTTAAAACTTTATTTACACAAAATAAAATGGATATTGAGTGAATAAAATGTTAAATTGTACATTACGAATCATTGGGATGTCCCTTTGTAACAAATATACGCATGTGCTAAAAAATATTGTTGGAATTAGAACATAGCTTTGTTTCCAAAGCGAAAGAAAAGAGTCATATTAGAATGATTTTTGAAATTGACATAATAACACAAATGAACAAATTCAAACTCTACTGGTGTTTAGACTTAATTATTTATTAAACACTCTTGGCTAGGCGATAGTGAACTCCTTGACCGTGCTAACTCGGAACGTCTCTTTACTGTGATAACTCTTGTAAAATCTAGAGAATTTCGAATGAGGAGAATATGATATTTGGACAAGACGTTCAGCGGGAAACACGATGTTTTGTTCACAGTCACTTGTGACAGTCTTGGCCAATGAAAATTCGTTATTAGTTAAGATATTATTACATATTGGAATAATATTAAGTGTCTTATTTTAGTCAGTGTTCACCTTATTGCAGACAACGTTTTATAGACATATAAGGCATTTTACCGTGTCGCATCACTACAAATAAAATGCCACTGACATAAATAAGGAAGTTCTTGATTTAACACCTAGTTCCAATGGATTTTATTACACTACTAGGCAAAATATAAACATTAAATGAATTGTTAAAACATGTAATAGAAAATTATTTCAGCGATAGTTTACAGTTCTTCCCGACTTCGTCGCGGCAAACATGTTTTGAACAATACAAATGAACAACACAAATAATCGAAACATTGATGAAAACGAAATTTTATAGTTTTAATGTCTACGTATATGTTAGCGGCAATAGGTGAAATTATACATTAAGCTTAAATCCTTGGCATTAAGTTAATGCCTAGTCATTAGAACTAAAGCCTAAAATGAGTTTGGCATTAGGCTTATGGAGGGGTATTTCCGCCACCAGAGAAATTCTATGCTGTAAATTTCTATCTTCTCTTTTTATTGTTTTATCTTTCCTTATCCATAATTCTGCATTTTCTATATTTTATATTATAGATTCTAGGATATTAATTTGTCATATTTTATATTCTTTCTTTAAATGTTCCTATTTCATCCCGACTTCTGCAGTTTTTATATTTTATATTATTGTTTCTAAAACTCAATTTGTTATATTTTATGTTCTTTCTTTAAATGTTCCCATTTCTATGCTTTGTTCGTCAAGTTCTAAATTCTTCTTTCACGACATTATATCTACCGTGTTAATTTCGAAAAATTTCATGTTTTATAATTTGAAAGAGAAATGTTCAAAGTAAGTATTCATTGTGCATCATTCTTTAACTTTTATATTTTATCTTTTAACTTTTGTCTTTGTATTTTTGTTTTTATGTGCTTAAAATAAACGTGGCGGAAAAAACGCGTATGATTGAATTATGACAACAGATGGCGCTAGTGTTTCTGTGACAGCTTTTC